>CAUYON010005166.1:0-10646 GCA_963573935.1 Arctocebus calabarensis | reverse complement strand
CTTAGCAAAGTATCTCAAGAATGGAAGAAAAAGTATCCAATGTACTCAGCCCTAATATGAAGCTAATTTATAGCTTTCATATGAAGGCTAAAACCCAATTATAGCACAGGAATATAGGGAAAGGGGAAAGGGAGGGGAGGAGTGGGGGGAGGATGGGTGGAGGGAGGGCAATTAGTGGGAACACACCTACGGTGCATCTTAGCAGGGTACTGGTGAAACTTGTTAAATGTAGAGTATCAATGTCTTTATATAGTGACCAAGAAAATGCCACGAAGGCTATCTGTAATAGTATGATCAAAATATTTCTGAATGTATATGAAACACATCATGCCCTATGATTGCACCAATGTACACAATTATGATTCAATAAAATTATAAAAAAAAAAATTAAGAAAGTCAGATCTCCACATCAAGGTCCCCAGAGGAGCTGGCGTCTTTAGTCTCTGCAATAGAAACCTCAGTGCCCACGCAGGAGCAGCAGCAGCCTGCAGCGACCAAGATCAGGAACCTGCCCTGGTAGGAGGAGGCTCGGCAGTCGAGCGGGGAGGCGGTGGGCCGGGCAGGCAAGGTGGCCAGACCCCAGGACTTGCGGCCTGGGCCAGGCCATAGCGGCTTTCCTCGACACCAGCCAACTCCCCTGTCCCCTGGACTTTTGCCAGGTTTCATCCATTCCCCGCATTCTGTTTGCAGAAAAAGAAAGCGGCTTTCGCACCTGTGGGGCAGCGCTGGGGTTCTATTCCGTGTCTTCTGACAGCTTGCATTGGTTTCTATGCCGAAATGTCCTTTTCCCTCTCGCTAGAATCTTCGGTGCAACTAATAACTCTCCCTGGTTAACTTTTATTGAATGGCTGTCGAATTAGCAGACATCTTGTTTAGATGTTTGATCCTTACAGGACTCTGATAGGCACTGCCCTATTATTCCAATTTTACACATTTCTCATGTGTGAAATTCGAATAATAGGGCAGTGGCTATCTTAGACAAGATATATGGCTTGTCTAAGGTTCAAGACTAGAAAATAGGTTTGGATTTGAACCCAGATAGTCTGAATGCAGAGTTTGTACTTTCAACCATCCTACTTCAACAACATGTCCTATTGATGCTTTAAAGACTTTCATGAGATTTGGCTGGATTTAAAAAATTCCAAGTTCTTGTCTAATAACGAGTTCAGTTTGTTTTTATCGCGGCTAAAAAAAAATAAGATTTACAGTTGTAACCATTTTTAAGTGTTCATTAAGTACATTCAGAATGTTGTGCAACCATCCCAGTATTTGATTCAAAAATTTTATCCCTAGATGGAAATCCCAAACTCAATGATAGTCACTCCCCATTTCCCCAGCTCTGGGCAATCGCTAATCTCCTTTCTGTGTCTGTGGATTTGCCTATTTTGGACATTTTGTGTAGTGGATTCATACAGTATATGGCCACTTTTGTCTGGCTTCTTTCACTTGGCATAATGTTTTCAAGGTTCACCCATGCTGTTTGTATCACTACATCATTTCTTTTTATGGCTGAATCATCTTCCATTGGATAGACCACATTTTATGTAGCCATTTATCTATTGGTGGATATCTGGGTTGGAGTTTAATTTCAAATTCATTGAAATAATAGATGCCTATCCAGGTTGAGATAATAGGCAGACAGCTGGAAAGGAGAGATGGGAACAGTTTTCAGCCTCAGTACTATCAACTTTTGGGGCCAGATACTCTGGGGGAGTGTGAGAAGCGGAGTTGCCCTGTGCATTGTAGCATGTTTAGCAACTTCCCTGGAGCTTACCCATTAGAAGCCAGTCGCACATTGCCTAGGTGTGACAACTAAAAGTATCTGTAGGTATCACCAAATGTTCCTAGGAGGACAAAAATCACTCCTGGTTGAGGACCACTGTTCTGTATTCAAACTTAAAGGGCCTTACGGTGCCTGTGGTTCAGTCAGTAAGCGGCTTTCGCACCTGTGGGGCAGCACTGGGCCCCGTATACCGAGGGTGGCAGGTTCAAACCCAGCCCCAGCCAAACTGCAACAAACTTAAAGGGTTTTGTTTCTTTTCTTTTCTTTTTTTTTTTTTTTTTTTTTGCAGTTTTTGGCTGGGGCCGGGTTTGAACCCACCACCTCACTACTTCAGGTATATGGGGCTGGCACCCTACTCCTTGAGCCACAGGCACCACACTTCTTTTCCTTTTTTAATTAGGATTTGGAAGGATTCTTTTGCACAAAATGTAATATTCTCACATTTATATACATGCATCGTAATACATGCTAAATTGTATTTCAGGGTTGAAAAATACCGGCCACAAACACTGAATGATCTCATTTCTCATCAAGACATTCTAAGTACCAGTAAGTATCATGTGTCAGTTGTTCTTATTGAATGATCTGTATGAATTTCTTGGTGATAGTCTCTGCTGAGTGATAACTTTGGAGAATCTGATTTAGTTTCTCAGAATGCCTCTTTAAGATTTCTAATTCCTTCTCTTCAGGTAGCTATAGTCTAGTGGGTATAAACTAGACTATAAACATAAGCATAAAAATTGCATTACAGACAATCGTTTAAGTACACAGATGTCAACAGCACCTAGAAAGGTGCCTGTAACAGACAGCACTCGATAAATACTTGTTGACTAGCTGCACAATTGAATGAATCCCAGTTGCACTAGGAATACAGAGACCAGGCAACTACCTCAAGCTACATCTGTCTCTAATTTGGACATTGAATTGGGCATTCACTGGGGACATGAGTGAGGCAACTCCCAAAGACTGATGGTATCCCTCTTCCTTCCCAATCCTTAGTTCAGAAATTTATCAGTGAAGACCGACTGCCACATCTGCTTTTCTATGGTCCTCCAGGGACAGGAAAGACATCTACCATCCTAGCCTGTGCAAAACGGCTATACAAAGATAAAGAATTTGGCTCCATGGTCTTAGAGGTAAATAGGTTTATTCAACTAAGGACTCCAGTCTCTTAACTTCAGTTTTGCTAATTTTACTTTACTTTAAAAGAAAGTTGCCCACTGGTAGTTGTGAAAGAAGTCAATTTGAAATGAGATATTTCAGTTCATTTTTTCCTATAATGGTCATTTTGGTCTGCATTGGCATTTGTCAGTTAGAGGGCAGTTGTAGGGCTAGACCTTCTTTTCATTGCTAACTTTTATCCAAACCCTACTTTATGGTCACTCAGTTGCTGCCTGTCTGCTTTGCGCCCCTCCAGGTCCCTTCTCCACATTTCTCTTTGCCTAAAAGCCTGAGCTATATTGACTATGAGCTCCTTTGCCCTCTGGTTCCTGGTTGGGTTTGTCCAAGAGGGGATCTGGCAGGGATTGGAGAAGGAAGTTAGAAATGGCTAGACCTGTCCGGGGGTGGGGGGGTGGGGGAGGTTAACATGGGTTGTGCACATCTAACAGATGATACAGCCCTCTCCAACTGCCTACAGCCACTCTCTAACCCCTCAGGCTCAGAGGTAATGATAGGCATTGCACAGCCCAGTGGTTTCCCCTCACCCCCACCAACACCTTTAAAAATGTCTTTGTTTACTTCTTTTCAAATTATTGCATTCAGGTATGCCATCTATATACTGCTACTTGGACCTTAACTGATATGTTACAAAAATCTAAACATTGTCAATTGCAAGAAAAATGTTTAAATTTCTTTTTAGATGTGGAGCTTAGAACTTTGCTGCTACTAATGTCCTTACTTCAGTGTATTAAAAACTTGGTAACCTCTGGGTTGTGGTAGCTAAAATTAGCATCATCCTGCTCATGCCAGCAGTGAGGTTCAATGTGATCAGACCAGTTATTTCTCCAATTTATGTTGAAGTGATTATCCTCAAAGAGTGGGTACAAAATACCATTTGTCTTTCATGATGTAATGATTTAGTGAGTTTTTAGCATAGCTGTGATTAGTTTTTTACGGTTATCGCTTGGCTATCATTAGACCTAGGAAGCTAGTTGCTGAGCTTAATTCATGAAAAGATTCATTAAAACCAAGAATTTATGGACACATTTTTATTTTGACTTCTCTCTTCCACATTTAGCTGAATGCTTCAGATGACCGAGGAATAGATATCGTCCGGGGACCAATCCTGAGCTTTGCTAGCACAAGGACAATATTTAAGTAAGAATTATTGGTATAACTTCTCTCTCTACAGATTTTTATCAATGAGGTGGCATAGCTTAATTTTTAAAATATTCCTCTTTGCCAGTTTATAAAGGTTAAAAAAAAAAAATGACTTTGCCAAAAGTAGCCATGGAAAAGAGAGTAAGTACAGAGTTGGTAGTAAGCAGTGTAGTGATGCAAATATTAAAATAAAACATTATCTACATCTGTACCAGCAAGTTCTTTGGGGAAGCATTAACTTCATTTTATCTGTGACGGAGAACTGATTTAAGTTACACCCTAACTAAGATTGGATGAACTAGTTTGAGTTTAAACAAAAATAGAGATTGGGAAGGGTAAATAGGGTGGTAGCTTAAAGAAAAAGAAGAAAAAGGCAAAAAGATCAGGCCTAGGGCAGCGCCTCTGGCTCAGTGAGTGGGGCACTGGCCCCATATACCAAGGGTGGCAGGTTCATACCCAGCCCCAGCCAAACTGCAACAACAACAAAAAAACAGGCCTAAGTAAATGAAGTAGAAAAAGCAGACAGTGTAATAGAGTACTTTGTGGAAGAAAGATGATGCTTCAGAGGATACAACATAAGTACCGAGATTAGACCTCAGTTCCTGCTAAAGTGGAAGGAGTAATGGGACATTTCCTTTCTGTATGACCTAAGATGTCTATTTTGTTCAGAATTCTAGGAGAAATGGCTTTTCCGAGAGAGGGCCCAATGGCACAAATGGGAAGAGGTGGGTTTGGTTCCAGATAATGAAGTGAGATTGAAGAAATCTTTAGACAGTGTTGTGTATTTTTTTAGGAAAGGCTTTAAACTAGTGATCTTGGATGAAGCTGATGCCATGACTCAAGATGCCCAGAATGCCTTGAGAAGAGGTAGGAAGAGCTGTTACGTACGGTGCGTGGCCTGCCTAGTGCACTGGAAGAATTAGGAACTGGCTGTGAGATGCAGTGTGGTGTGTTTTCTGTTCATCTGGTATAGAGAAACCTCTGTACACCTCTCTCTGTGAATTGCATCTAATGATCTAGACAAGACACCTGTAGGGGGTTTCTCCTTTCATGTGAGCCCCATTGAGACTTTTAAGTATGACCAGTGGCTGATGTTACATGCTTTTTAACCCCCAAGTTCACTTTCAGGGTTGGGGATTTGTATCATTAGATGGGAGATATGGTGTGGGACATCTTTCATTCTTAAACTACTGGAAGGTCCTTTTTTTTTTTTTTCAATATCCTTAACATACAGAATCGCCAGGAAAAGGGTATCTTAAGTTTAGTTGCACTCAGAAAGCTGACATAGCTTCACTACTTACCACCTGTGACTTGGCAGGGAAGGGAGAATGTCCTCTGATTTGTCTGTCCTGAGATGGCTGGTGCTGTTCATTTCTTATGGAGGATACCTACCATCTTCCTCTTTAAGATTCCAAGTGAATTAGCTATGAGAGAATATCTTGAGTTGGGGGTGGGGAAGGAGAGGATCAGAGCACTAGAGTATCTTTTGGTCCTACAAGCTGTGGCAACCTTTCTTCAGCTTCTTGTTCTGCACGGAGTGACTGTCACTCTGGGCAGATCCCTATGTGGAAACATTGGGTACCCACAGAGTGAAACTGGTACCCTAAGCATCTCTCAGTTTGCATTATTGCTCCCCTGAGTAATAAGGCTTCCAGACAGCCTCCACTGGAAAGTCTACAAAAAGCCATCTCCTCCCTTCCCCTAGAAGGTGAGACATCACCAAACTGACAAATACAATTTACATAAAGGACGGGAATAGGTTTCTTTCCCTCAATGGGATGAGGTAGCAAAAGTGCCAGAATCAGCAAGTTGTTAAAAAAAAAAAAGGAAGTATTTTGTAAAATCATGTGGAGGCACATTTATCAGCTTTTGGAAGGGGACTGTCTGGTCTCTGATCCTGAACACACAGTGTGTCTACCCAACTTGTTTGCATTCTTGAATGTTTTCCTATCCCCTTGCATATGACCACAGAAAAGGTTAGGGCTTCTTGGTCTTTTGAAGAGTCAGAATGGACTTTGATACAAGGTGATTTTATTTTCTCTCATCAGTGATTGAGAAATTCACTGAAAATACGAGATTTTGCCTCATCTGTAACTATCTGTCAAAGATCATCCCAGCATTGCAGTCTCGGTGTACAAGGTTCCGATTTGGTCCCCTGACTCCAGAACTCATGGTTCCCCGCCTGGAACATGTTGTAGAAGAAGAGAAGTGAGTATATTGAGAGCCTTTGGGGATGGGTGTAGTGTGAGTAGGGTTCTGGGGTGACTGACTGCTTCATATTTATAGGTAGCACGGGGTTAAGCACTGGGGACTGTTTACTGCTGTCATTTTCTCTGGTACTTCACAGCCATTCCTCCTTAAAAAGTCATTTGGTTCATGATTTTTCTTGATTCCATCCTCCTCCCCTGGAACCTGTCCTATTTCCTCCTACTTTCTTTGTCATTGGAAACTGGAGGCTGCTGAGTCCTTCTGCAAAGAGGTTCTGAGACATTACATTCTGTTTAATCAGATGCCATCAAGTAGCTGACTCAAGCGGCTACTTATTCTAAAGGAGGAGTTTCAGCTCCATGATCATGGTTCATGCTGGGCCTCTTTCCTCCTCAGAGAATATAATTCAAGGCCAGTTACTCAGTGTAAGAATGCTTGGTGTTAAGTACTGGCCATTCTAGTTTTGCATGGGCCGTGACTACTAAGGTGAAGCCTATGTCTTGAAAAACCAGAGTGAATTCTAGGTCATACAGATTAGAAGAGTATTAACTGTTCTTTATTCTTTCATTCTTCTAAAGCCTTAATCATTGCAGGCCATCTTGTTCCTTCCTCTTGGTGAATGCTTGTGCTCTCAGGGGGGCCCCATAAATTCCTTTTGCTTGTTTCTCTTCAGAGTTGACATAAGTGAAGATGGAATGAAAGCACTTGTAACTCTTTCCAGTGGAGATATGCGCAGGGCTCTGAACATTTTGCAGGTATGGTCCTACTCATAACAGATCTCAAGGGGGCTGGGTGTGGTGGCTCACACCTGTAATTCCAGCACTGTGGGAGGCCGAGGAAGGTAGATCACCTGAGCTCAGGAGTTCAAGACCAGCCTGAGCAAGAGCAAAACATGTCTAGTAAAATAGAAAAAACTAGCTGGTTGTTGTGGTGGCATCTGTAGTCCCAGCTATTTGGGAGACAGAGGCAAGAGGATCACTTGAGCCCATAAGTTTGAGGTTGCTGTGAGCTGTGACACCAGGGTGTCAGAGTGGGACTTTCTCAAAAGCAAAACAAAACAAATCTCAAGGTGTTGCTTTGCAGTAATTTTTAAAGACAAGCCATAAGCAACAACATAATCAATCTATAAATTCAGAAATCTAGAACTGGTATGACTTTGACCTCATAATGTGCTGGATTTCCACTTTGTATTTTGATTAATCGAAAGAATCATTTGTTGTAAGCAGAGCAAAGGCAGGATAGGATTCTGTACTATGATAGCCAACAAGCTGCAGCATCCTCTGATGAGGCCAACTCTTCTTGTGTACAAAGTTTGTGGTTTGAGTTGCCCTGTGCCCATAGAACATTGCTGCCCACCTGCATTGCTGCCTCCACAATTTCTTCTTGGCTCCCTGCAGCTTGGCAGCTGCTGTGACAGCCACTGTGATCGCCCCCTCTTTTTGCACAGAGCACCAATATGGCCTTTGGAAAGGTAACAGAGGAGACTGTCTACACCTGCACAGGGCACCCACTCAAGTCAGACATCGCCAATATTCTAGACTGGATGCTGAATCACGACTTCACCACAGCCTACAGAAGTATCCTTTCTCATGACCTCCTGGGCACATTGAGTGTCTGAGGCCTAAAGAGGGCCCCAGGAGCTCAGCTGCAGCCAGCACCCATACTTTGCTGGCAGAGGCTGTGGTCAGCTTGTGGAAGTGAGGTGTCTGTAGATAGTGTGGGTACTTTAACACCCCAGAGGTCTTCCTAGAAATGCATTTGGCTCTATACTGGGAGATACGACTATAATCTATCTTTCAGAAAGCCTGATTAGAGAAGCAGCATAAGAAAAATAAAGACTTGGGATCCAACATGTGCAGCTTCAAACCCAAAGAGAAACAGCTGTGTTGAGATTAAAAGCCCTACCTTTAAAAAGTTACTTGCCAGGGTTTGGATTCAAAATTCTCTGCAGTTATGTTTGTTCTGGAACTTGCTCCCTTTTCCTTAAACTGCTCTTCTCTAGATATTATGGAGTTGAAAACTCTGAAGGGGTTGGCACTACATGATATCCTGACAGAGATACACCTGTTTGTGCATAGAGGTAATTTACATTTTTCCCTCAACGAGAAGCTGTAGAGAAGATACTTGCTTTGGGGTGAAGGACAGCCAAAAAAGGACATGAGGCTTCATTCATGAAGCAAAGAAATAATGAAGTGGCTGGGTGTGGTGGCTTACACCTATAATCCTAGCACTCTGGGAGCCCAAAGTGGGAGGATCACTTGAGGTCAGGAGTTCGAGATCAGCCTGAGCAAGAGTGAGACCCCCATCTCTTCTAAAAATAGAAAAATTAGCTGGATGTTGTTGCCTCCACCTTGTAGTCTCAGCTACTTGGGAGGCTGAGGTAGAAGGATTGCTTGAGCTCAGGAATTTGAGGTTGCTGAGGTAGACTGACACCATGGCACTCTAGCCTGAGCAACAGTGAGACTCTTATCTCAGAAAAACAACAGTCTTAAGCAAACCATCTTAAGTTCCACAATTAACTGTACCTTCTACACAGCACAGAATTGGTTGTCAATCTTGCTAGCAAGTAGGAATCACCCCAGAACTATTAAATCTCCCCACCCTCGGGAGTGAACCAGACTCTCCTGTGATTTGGTTTGAAGAAGTGTCCCTCTGCGATAGGTGCAGACCAAGAGACTTAACTGGGTCAATGAATGTTGGTTCTGCTTATGGCTTTGCAGGCCTCTTCCTAGCTTGCTTGTGTTAACTTCTGCCCAAGAAACCGCTTAAGCCCAGCATTATAAAGAACCACAAAATAGAGTGGGTATAACGTGTGAAATCTATGCCATTTTTACTTAGAGGTGTGATATCTAGAGATCAGTCCTGAGGCCTTAGAAGTTCAGTGGCATTTGTTGAAACTCATACATGTCCTTTTTGATTTTGGACTTGATTTTGTTTTTCTCTTAGTTGACTTTCCATCGTCAGTTCGAATATATTTATTGACCAAAATGGCAGACATTGAGTGAGTATATACTTTCCTAATTTTAATTCCTTTTTTTTTCCCTGTTGTGAATTTGTTTCTATTTGGCTTGGTTTTAGCTTTATAGTCTAGTCTTGGTGATATTCAGTGGAAGGTAGAGAAGGGTGTTTCTTTAAAGTACATGGGGGTAAACATGAAGGACAAATGCAGAACAGTTACACATTTGAGAGGTGAAGTCCTCTCCTTAGACATGAAAGGCTTGGCCCACACTGATTTTGAAATGTTCTTGTTATTTGGCAGGCCTCCTTCAGTTCAGACTTCTAGACTTGTGTGGAGATAACCAGCTACCCAGCTGTTATTAAGGGATTTGGGCATACAAAAGCATATGGGGGAAAAAGTAAACACAAACTCAATTTTCCACTTTGCCTGGTTCCGCAAACACTGTTATTAGGTCCCACTGAAGCTGACAGCTATCATTTAAGTAGACAAGAGTATTGGGTTCAAAGTAGATGTCAGTGTAGGCCAACTCTAATTTGCCAGCATTGGCTTTCACGTGCATAGATTAGGTCACTTGTTATCAGTATGTTGTGAATATGATTTGGCTTCCAATGGCTCATGTCCTGCTTTATTGACTAGACCACAGACCTACAGATGTGTTAACCAAACTTCCCAGTGAAATGTCTTAGTTAAGAGGAAGGAAATCTTAATTCCCTCTTAACATAGTTGTGGATGAAATAATCCTTAAATTACATAAATTCTTTGTAGCTTTCTGTATAGTTAGGACAAAGTTCAGAACACTGATGTTGATAATAATTTTTAAAATGTAGTTTGTCCTTACCAGTTGAAAACATCAAATTTATAAATCAACATTTAGGGCAGAGAAGAAAATGTTCGGAGGACACATACAAGATTGCTGTCTAAGATAAATTTGGGTTTTCATTTCTCATCCCCCTCCTTCAATTCAGCCCCTGATCTCTTAATTCTCTTATGAAAAGATAGCTGGCCATGATACTGTTTTTTCTTATTTTGATTTCTTTTAGGTACAGACTTTCTGTTGGCACCAACGAGAAGATCCAGCTGAGTTCCCTCATTGCTGCTTTTCAAGTTACCAGAGACCTGATTGTCACAGAGGCCTAGATGTTTTGAGGCCCACAGTGCAGAGGACAGTTACAGGATGAATGCTGCCTGGGGCACGGGACAGAGCTGTGGTCCCCCAGGTCTTAGAAATTTCCGTTCCAGACCCAGGAGTGGCTAGGCAACATTAAAAAGTACCATTTTTGTGGCCATTCAGAGCAGGGGCACATGAAAACAATTTTAATGTATAACTATTTTAACTGTACTACCCATCTGTCCTTTTTTTTTTTTTGAGACAGG
>CAUYON010005161.1:0-30138 GCA_963573935.1 Arctocebus calabarensis | reverse complement strand
TTTCAATTAATGTGAATGGTTTAAATTGTCCTCTAAAGAGGCATAGGTTGGCTGACTGGATACAAAAACTCAGGCCAGATATCTGCTGCATACAAGAATCTCATCTTACCTTAAAAGATAAATTTAGACTCAAGGTGAAAGGATGGTCATCTATATTCTAGGCAAATAGAAAACAGAAAAAAGCAGGTGTTGCAATCTTATTTGCAGACACAATAGGCTTTAAACCAACCAAAGTAAAGAAGGATAAAGACTGACATTTCATATTTGTTAAAGGTACTACCCAATATGATGAGATTTCAATTATTAATTTTTATGCACCCAACCAGAATGCACCTCAAGTTACAAGAAAATCCCTAATAGACATGAGTAACTAGATTTCCTCCACCTCCATAGTAGTTGGAGATTTTAATATTTCTTTACCAGTGTTGGCTAGACCCTCCAAAAAGAAGCTAAGTAAAGAAATTTTAGATTTCAACTTAACCATTCAACAACTGGATTTAACAGACATCTACAGAACATTGCATCCTGATAAAATTGAATATACATTCTTCTCAGCACCCCATGGAACATACTCCAAAATTGATCACATCTTAGGTCACAAATCTAACCTCAGCAAATTTAAAAGAATAGAAATTATTCCTTGCATCTTCCCCGAGCATCATGGAATAAAAGTTAAACTCAATAACAACAGGAATCTGCATACTCATACAAAAACATGGAAGCTAAATAACCTTATGCTGAAGGATAGATGGATCATAGACAAGATTAAGAAGGAAATTACCAAACTTTTGGAACAAAATGACAATCAAGACACGAATTATCAGAACCTCTGAGATACTGCAAAGGCAGTCCTAAGAGGGAAATTTATAGCACTGCAAGCCTTCCTCAAGAAAACGGGAAGAGAGGAAGTTAACAACTAAATGGGACATCTTAAGCAACTGGAGAAGGAAGAACATTCCAACCCCAAACCAAGCAGAAGAAAAGAAATAACCAAAATTAGAGCAGAATTAAATAAAATTGAAAAGAAAAGAATTATACAACAGATCAACGAATCAAAAGGTTGTTTTTTTGAAAAGGTCATTAAAATAGATAAACTTTTGGCTAACCTAGCCAGGAGAAAAAGAGTAAAATCTCTAATTTCATCAATCAGAAATGATAAACACAAAATAACAACAGACCCCTCAGAAACTCAAAAAATCTTTATTGAATATTACAAGAAACTTTACTCTCAGAAATATGAAAATCTGAAGGAAATTGACTAATACTTGGAAGCTGCCTACCAACACTTAGCCAGAATGTAGTGAAAACTTTGAACAGGCCTATATCAAGTTCTGAGATAGCATCAACTATACAAAATCTCCCTAAAAAGAAAAGCCTGGGACCAGATGGTTTCACATCAGAATTCTACCAAACCTTTAAAGAAGAACTAGTACCTATATTACTAAACCTCTTCCAAAATACAGAAAAAGAAGGAATACTGCCCAACACATTCTATGAAGCAAAAATCACCTTGATCTAAACCAGGGAGAGACCCAACAAGAAAAGAAAACTATAGACCAATATCACTAATGAATATTGATGCAAAAATATTTAACAAGATACTAACAAACAGAATCCAACAACACATCAAACAAATTATACAACATGACCAAGTCGGCTTTATCCCAGGGTCTCAAGGCTGGTTCAATATATGTAAATGCATAAATGTAATTCAGCACATAAACAAATTACGAAATACAGACCATATGATTCTCTCAATTGATGCAGAAAAAGCTTTTGACAATATCCAGCATCTCTTCATGATCAGAATACTTAAAAAAATTGGTATAGAAGGGACATTTAGAGGCTATCTATAGCAAACCCATATCCAAAATCGTATTGAATGGAATTAAATTGAAACCGTTTCCACTTAGATCAGGAACCAGGCAAGGTTACCCATTGTCTCCATTGCTCTTCAGCATTGTAATGGAAGTTTTAGCCATTGCAATCTGGGAAGAAAAGGCGATCAAGGGTATCCACATAGGGTCAGAAGAGATCAAACTTTCACTCTTCACAGAAGATATGATTGTATATCTGGAAAACACCAGGGATTCTACTACAAAACTTTTAGAAGTGATCAAGGACTACAGCAGTGCCTCAGGCTACAAAATCAACACCCATAAATCTGTAGCCTTTATATATACCAACAATAGCTGAGCCAAAAAAACAGTCAAGGACTCTATTCCTTTCACAGTAGTGTAAAGAAGATGAAATATTTGGGAGTTTACCTAACAAAGGATGTGAAAGATCTCTATAAAGAGAACTATGAAACTTTAAGAAAAGAAATAGCTAAAAATGCTAACAAATGGAAAAATATACCATGCTCATGGCTGGGAAGAATCAACATTGTTAAAATGTCTATGCTACCCAAAGCAACATATAATTTTAATGCAATTCTTATCAAAGCTCCCCCCAAATTTTAAAGATCTCGAAAAAATAATACTTTGTTTTATATGGAATCAGAAAAAAACTTCGAATAGCCAAGACATTACTCAGAAATAAAAACAAAACAGGAGGAATCACACTACCAGCTCTGAATCTCTACTATAAATCAATAGTGATCAAAACAGCATGGTACTGGCACAAAAACAGAGAAATAGATGTTTGGAACAGAATAGAGAACTAAGAGATGATTCCAGCTACTCACTGTTACTTGATCTTTCACAAGCCAATTAAAAACATTCAGTGGAGAAAAGAGTCCCTATTTAAAAAATGGTGCTGGGTGAACTGGCTGGCGACCTGTAGAAGACTAAAACTGGACTGGACCCATACCTCTCACCATTAACTAAGGTAGACTCTCACTGGATTAAAGATTTGAACTTACGACATGAAACTATCAAAATATTAAAAGAAAGTACAGGGGAAACTCATGAAGGAATTGGCTTGGGTGAATATTTTATGAGGAGGACTCCCCAGGCAATTGAAGCAGTATCAAAAATAAACTACTGGGACCTGATCAAACTAAAAAGCTTCTGTACAGCTAAGAACATAGTAAGGAAGCAGAAAGCCCTCAGAATGGGAGAAAATATTTGCAAGTTATGCCTCCAACAAAGGTTTAATAACCAGAATCCACAGAGTACTCCAATGTATTAGCAAGAAAAGAATAAGTGATCCCATCTTAGGGTGGGCAAAGGACTTGAAGAGAAACTTCTGTAAAGAAGACAGGTGCACAGCCTACAGATACATGAAAAAATGCTCACCATCCTTAATCATCAGAGAAATGCAAATCAAAACTACTTTGAGATATCACCTAACTCCAGTAAGATTAGCCCACATGACAAAATCCCAAAACCAGAGATGTTAGCATGGATGTAGAGAAAAGGGAACACTTCTACACTGCTGGTGGGAATGCACACTAACACGTTCCTTTTGGAAGGGTGTTGGGAGTGTACTTAGAGATCTAAAAATAGACCTTCCATTCGACCCTATAATTCCTTTACTAGGTATATACCCAGAAGACCAAAAATCACATTATAACAAAGATATTTGTACCAGAATATTTAATGCAGCCCAATTCATAATTGCTAAGTCATGGAAGAAGCCCAAGTGCCCATCAACCTACGAATGGATTAATAAATTGTGGTACATGTATACCATGGAATACTATGCAGCCTTAAAGAAAGAAGGAGACTTTCCCTCTTTCATGTTTATGTGGGTGGCGCTGGAACATATTCTTCTTAGCAAAGTTTCTCAAGAATGGAAGAAAAGTATCCAATGTACTCAGCCCTACTATGAAGCTAATTTAAAGGTTTCATATGAAGGCTATAACCCAACTATAGCACAAGAATAAGGGAAGGGAGGGGAGGGTGGAGGTTGAGGTGGAGGGAGGGTAATTGGTGAGGCCACACCTATGGTGCATCTTAGAAGGGTACAGGTGAAACTTACTAAACACAGAATACAAATGTCTTCATACAATAACTAAGAAAATGCCATGAAGGGTATGTTAAACAGTTTGATGAAAACATTACAGATTGTATAAGAAACCAGCACATTGTACCCCTTGATTGTACTAATGTACACAGCTATGATTTAAGTAAAAAAAAACATACAAACAAAAAGAAAATATTTGTACAGTGAGCAGGCTTAAACTTAACAATTCAAAATAGTCATTTATTCTTTAAGGTAAGATATGTTATCCCTGAGACTGTTTATCTATTAAATAGCATATTATAGTCCACAGATTCTAAAAAGTATTTTGAAGATATTATATCTACTTATAAAATAGTAAAATGTTGGATTTTTAAATAAGAAAAAATATAAATATTATAAAAATACACCTTAAAACTAATTTTTATAAAAGTTAAAATATTCTAAAAGCATTACACAATTTAATTTATGACAGCATCCATTTAGGCAAGGAAAAATTGAATGCAAAATTCTACTATGTTGTAATTCAAACTATAATTTGGGATTTTACTGTTCAAAAGTTGCTCAGTATTTTGACATGAAATGAAGCGATTAGCTTAACTTAATGATACTCAACATTTCAGTATATTTCTTAGGAGGTAATCTTTAGTAACTCTTTGCTTAAAATAACAAACAAGTGGAACAAAGTGGGAAAAGGACAAAAATGAGTACCATTTTTAATGTAAAGATACCTATTGTAAACCTCACGATCACAATCAAAATTTTAAGATGGCAAAGTATTGCCTGCCTAATGTAACTAGAATTTTGCTAGCAAAAGACTATGGAAACATTAATAAAAATTTCTAGAATCCAGGTAGTAGCAAAATATACAAAATTAAGGAAGAAAAGTCAAATCCTAAGAAGTCTCAAAGGCTTATCTAATTGACTCATCCCAATAAAACAACAGAAATTAAATCAAATGTCTTTTGCATAACTCTGCCTTTAAGACAAAAATGTTCTTCAAACTTCCTCTCCTTTTCTTGTAAAATTTTGGATACACCATAATAATTAAGAATTCAAAATTTTCATTCAAGTAAAATTAACATAAAGTGAAATGCACAGACCTTCAGTTAAATCTTATCTGAAGTATCATATCTTCCCAGAGGCCTTCCCTGACAGTTCTAACTACAGCTCCTGGCCCAGTCCTGTCACATTCTAATATATCACCCCATTTTTAAAGGCTTCATGGGACATATCAGCATGTGAGAGAATGTTCTTCATTGAAGAATGAAGAATGGACTATGGCCACCATAAAGATATCTAACATCTCTGTATCCCCGAAAATTTCCAAGTCTTCCTTCCAGATCACCCTCATACCCTGTATGCAGCTCCCACTCTGTCATTATGGACGAGCTGTACCTGCTCTTGCACTTCATAAAGTGGAATCATGCCATGGGTATTCTTTTGTGCCTGTCTGATTTTTCTCAGAATGTTTTTCAGATTCATGCATGTTGCAAATCACAAAAATAGTTGATCCCTTTTATTAATAGGTAGTATTGCTGTGAATTAATATGTCACAGTTGTTTATCCAAGTGCTTGTTTTTGAAATTTTGAGTTGTTTCCAGTATGAAATAATTATGAATAAAGCTGCCGTGAACATTCATGTACACATCTTTTTGTGAAAATAGACTTTCATTTTCTTGGGTAATAAATACATAGAAGTTAAATTATTGGGACAGAAGTAGGTACATGTTGACTTAATAATAAGCTGCCAAACTGCTTTCCAGAATTGTGCCATTTTTCTGCCCACCATCAGCATACAAGAGCCCCAGTTGTTCCACATCATCACTAACATTTATATAGTCAATTTTTTAATTTTAGATGTTTTGGTGGGCACAATATGGTATTTCCTTGTGATTTTAATTTGCATTTCGGTGATTAATAATGTTGATCCCATTTACAGCACACATTATCATGTCTGTGTGTTCTCTGGTAAAGTGTTTGTCCAAGTCTTTTATCTATTTTCTTCAGCTGGTTTATTTGCCATTTTATTGTTGATTCATAGGAATATTTTTAACTTATTCCGAAAACAAGTACTTTGTCAGATTTTGTACTGCACATATCTTTTCCCAGCATGTGGCTTACCAGTGCTATCTTTGGACAACCAGAATCTTTACATGTTAGTGAAGATTGTTTTACTAAGTATTTTTCTCTTATAATTAGTTCCTCTAAGAAGTTTATGCCTACCTCAGGGTAAAAAATATATATATATTTTTTCAAAATGGTTTATGGTTTGGGCTTATGTGCTTAAATCTCTAGTCCATCTAAAATTAGCTTTTGTATGGTTTAAAATAGGAGTTGAGGGTTTTTTCATCCATTTATATTAATTATTAAGTTTTAAATGAATGATTTTTGCTGAGAAACATAAAAACACTTTCACACCTAAGTTTAGCACTTAAAGATTAAGGCCTTTTTAAAACACTTTGCTAGCTTTTTACTGTTGTTCACTGTAGCTTTCATCAATATAAGAATAGTCAAAACAGAAATGGGATAAAAATGGTTCATAGATCTAGGGAGAACAAACCACATGTGACATTTGTCTGTGAGCAAATTTCACATGTTACAGGGATATTTGCTAGGTATCCCAAGTCATAGGATGCCGAACAGGAAGGTCTCACACATCCTGGAATCTGCATGTACAATGAGCTAATTACATCATCTGCTGCACCTAAGAAACACAGTAGGCTTGAAAAATGAGTTGATCTTCCACCCAGACACTCACATTAACAGCCATCTGCAAAATGTGCAGCTGCCCATTCTGGATAGTGGGTGGATCAATGGCATAGATAGTAGCCTTCTTTTTACTACAAAGCAATTTTGCAGTGCTTTCTAAAAATGCTACAGAATAAAATGAAATAGCACTAAGACTTTAATATATTTAATTATAGAATCTCATCATTTTACTAAAATTTTTCTAAATCTTCGATTTCTTTTTAAAATAAGGTATGCACCAATATTCTTGCTTTAGGGAACTATTAGTTCCAAGGTAATAAAAAGAAAATAAAGGCTGCATGTAAGAAGAATTTTATCTTGCCCCAGGCATAACAAAAGTAGGACTGTTGTTCTGAGCAGTTAATAAAGTTAAGACAAAAGCTATACCTAATAGCAAAATCCCAAACTTCTCAAAACAATAGTTCCTATTTCATCTTTCTCTAAAATTCTGTAAATAAAATCAACCAGGGAATAATAGCAAACATGTTTCATTTTTATATTTATAGCATAGATATTAATTGGCTCATAGCCTCACAGAAGTCAATAAAATACTTCAGTAGAAACCAATACAAAATTTTGTAGAGGTGTCTACTACCTCCAGAGAATTTACCACCAAAAGTTACCAAGTCTAACTTACCACAGTACATAAAAACTGCCTGATAAAATACAGAATATAAAGGTCTTAACACAATAACTAAGAAAATGCCATGAAAGCTATGTCAAACAGATTGATGAAAATATTTCAGATTGTATATGAAACCAACACATTGTACCCCATGATTGCATTAATGTACACAGCTATGAGTTAATTAAAAAAAAAAGAAAGAAAGAAAAACTGCCTGGTAGCTTTTAGATCTACTTTCTGATAGGCTTGCATAATTAACAAATGGCCCTGTTGATTAAATTCAATCAGAGGTAAGCACAGTATTTGGATTGTTGACTCTGCCATTGTTTTCAATTAATCCCCCTTCCTCACACTCTCTCCTATTAAAATAACCTGGGAGGTAAAATGTATAATGCTTTTTCTTACACAGAAGCTGTAGATTACTCTTTGTGTTCAAGAGGCACTGTTTGTGTCTTCGTTTGAAGAGAGCATTGTAAAGCTTAGCATTCTAAGCATAACGAACCTCTGAGTTTCAAACTGAAAGTCAATATTTAGAGAGCTAATAGTTTTACTGACACTTATCAAAATATAATATTCCAGTTTTGAGACAATGCTTTGAAAATATCATTTGGAAAATGGTTTTCTTCAAGTGGATTTTATTGATTTAGCTATAAAAGGGGAGGACAAATATATTTCACAAGAATTATACGTTGGAAGATTAAGAAAAATACACCGGTATTTCTAAAACAGAATTTGTCTTAAGATAAATCAGTCTAACTTACAATAATCTGAATTTTAGCTGGAGATATATATATATTAAATTAATACTTGCCAAGAGCTTCATGCAAATTAGAGATTCTGAGCAATCAGATATTAACATTATTTGAAAATAGTTGCCTTTACCATATATAATTTTGATACAACATTGATCTAAAGTATTTTAGAATAGAGAGCTAATAGTTTTCTTTGACTATAAAGGTGCTTCAAAAATCACAAAAATTTATTTTGAAGCAAAGTTTTATAGTCAAAGAAACAAAGTCTAGCAATCAGAAATAATTGAAAATAATTATAATTCCGCATCACAGCTCTTGAAAAATCCTAAAGGAGAATCAATGTGTAACTCATTTTTTTAAAAATAATTTTTTCCCCTCATTCCTATTGATTGCCAATTTTCCCCAACTCTGAGCTTTCTTGCATCTTACTTTTAACATTTTCCCCTAAACTTCCTTTAGTATCTTTGTTTCTGATGGGACTTTCCCTTCTCTTTTCCTTATTCCTTTTGATCCCCTGTTATTTTCTTTTTCTCTCAAGACAAAATCCTCATGCAAGTGCCCCTACTCTATTCTATTGTTCAACCTCTAAAGATTACACCAATCTACCTAGGAAATTGGTTAGGCAGGGAAACAGAAAAATATGCCTCCTCACACATTCATAATTTCTGTCCCTTTTACATACATATCACATCTCTTCAACAAGTCTCAAGATATTTCAAGGTACCCATCATCCCAGCACACCTCACAGCTAGTAGCTATCTGTCAATCAAACTTAACAGAAAGACTGAGGTTAGGCAATTTTCTCAATTAAATCGGGGATAATAAGGAATTTGGCTTAGAGCTCTGTCTCCCAAATTAAAATATTTCCCCAGTGAACAAAAAGGCTCTCTAAGGCTTTATATGTACTTCAAAACTGCTTTCACTGGCATTAATAAACTTTCTTCACGTTACCAAAATAAAAGATCCTGATTAAGAAAATTACTCCTGTATAGGAATCGTGTACAGTCACTAAATTGTGCAACATGCATCCACTTTATCACAGGATAAATATGTAATTCTAATCATGATGGATTCTTAAAGAATCGTTAAAAATTATATCATTTGATAGACATAAACATAAAACCAGTATCTCAATATCTACTTGGAGAATAAGATTATAGCCAATTTTGTGTAAAATGCAGGGCCATTAAGTCTTTCCTTGCCAGAATATAAAGGTCATGACTCAAATATCTACATCATTTTTCAGATTGGATAAAGATAAAATCTACATCAAGGAAATGTCTATACAGTGACCCCAGATACATAATTCTGCATGGCTCATGCCAGGAACATCACACATAAAATCACATGTTATCAATGTGGAATTGTAAGGACAGCGAATACCAGAGAAAGTTTTACCATCCCACAAAAGAGCACTGTAGTGCTACATCTGCCCAGGTCCACAAGATCCTAATGTCAAATATGATTTTATAATAATTAAACATATATATAGTAGAAGCATAAAATCAATGATATGTGCTCTGGCTTCCAAAGTACAAAGCTATATGAATTTTGAGTTTTAATTAAAAAGCTGTACCCTTCAGCAAGTTTCCCATGATAAAGTTAAAAGAATTGTTTCATCTCATTTAGTCTCAATGTTCCTAAGAATATTCCTGTAACAAATATGTTACTTATATCTGATTTGGCAATCAAATATTGCTGGCACTCAATGCTGTTTGGCCTCTTCAAAGTTGTGCAAGACCATAAGCTAAATACGCGTCACAGCCATATCTGGCTAAGCTATTTGTAATCTCAAAAGCTGCTCAATAAATACTGTAAAATTGAAAACATATTTTTGATCTTCACCATCATGAAATGTTTTTTAACTCTAAGTGTGAAAACTATAAATATTTTTGGTAGTAATTTTGTGGCCTATATTAAAATTGTTAGGCTTTCTTCTATTTTGTTGAGTTTTGTCCGTTCATATTTAAATCAATCCTCTTCTAGTTCCTCAAGATCATTACATAATGTTTCTGTATTTTTTATTACCTATATTTATATCATGCCCCCACCTACTAGCTATTACAAACTTATTTCAGTCTTTTCAAACTTTATACTCTTCTTCACTAATGTTTTTGAGGTTTTTTGTTTTTTCTTTGCTTTGTTTTGTTTGTTTTTGAGATAGTCTCATTCTGTTGCCCAAGCTATAGTGCCATGGCATCAGCCTAACCTCACACTCCTGGGCTTACGTGATCCACCTGTCTCAGCCTTCCAAGTAGCTGGGACTACAGGTGCGTGTCACAATGCCCTGCTAATTTTTTCTGTTTTTAGTAGAGACAAGGTCTTGCTCTTGCTCAGGCTGTTGTTAAAGTCCTGACCTCAAACAATCCTCCTGCCTTGGCCTCCCAGAGCCACCGTGCCTAGCCCCCACTAACTTGTAATTGTTAGAAAATACTTCTCATTATTCACAGAAAAATATACTAATCAGGTTACATCTAAGCTCCTACAACAGATAGGTTGTAAAACCCAGTGTTTTAAAAAGATAGATGCTTATTTGCTTCTAACAGAAAATCACAAATATAGATAAGCTATCAGTCACTAGCAGACTATCAAAAATTCATCTCTATCCACCTGCTTGGACAGTCTGAAACCCACAAGTCAGCCCTGACTCTCCTTTCTCCTTCTTTGTCTACCCACTGAAACATTGATAGCTAATTATCAGTATCTCCTCTGTATTGTTAAAGACAACACTTACTGTGTTCTTTACTGGTTGGAGTCCCTCGTGTGTATTAACTCCTTTATCCCTCATAACAACCCAGAATATCTGGTACTATCATTATCATCAACTTACAAATGTGACACTGAAGACCGGAGAGGCAAACGAACAGCCTAGCATTACAATGGTAATCAAGTTGTAGCACCAGGATAGGGCTCAAACTCTGGCTCTAAGTCTATGGTCTTAGCTCTTAACCATTACTACAAACTGCTACTTTATCCATTTGATAACTCTGCAATTGCTCCCATCTCACTAATATAATTTAGACCACATACTTTCTTCCCTGGCTTAGACCTCTAACTAGTCTCTAAGCGTCCACTCTGCCCTCTCCAACCACAGAGGTCCTAAAACCTGCTCATATCAGCTCATTAGAGCCAGCGGAGTCCATTTCTTTTTTCATCTTCACATTCGCATTCACCAAATTCACCAGCATCGTATTTGTGGTTTTAAATCAGCAGGGAGGATATGCTTACAGCATAAAAAAGTGAGCAACCACCACAAATCACAGTTTTCTTCTTCCCCTAATGAGCTAGTTTTTAAACATTTGTTGCACGCCATTCTTCAAAGTATTCTTACATACCAGTAAAACATATTTTAATCCACAAGGATTAATTACAACCTCAGAAATCTGGAATAGATGTTGTTTTTGTGTATTCTTAGATGGCCTTGAACTTCCTCATCATATCACCTTGTACCACAATAGTTGCCTTGCTTGTTTTTATTATCCCACTAAACTGAAGGTGGAAAGTATTTCTTTCACTGTATCCCGAGCAGCTAGAAAAATGCCTGACACATAATTAGAGCTTAACAAATACTTGTTTAATAAAGGATTAAAATAACAAATAAAAGTGTTTTTCCCAAATACTCTACACCACTCCTCTTAGGCAATGTCCCCATTACTCTTTAACCCTAAATTTATGAACCACACATTCCAGGACATTATGAGTTATAGACAATCTATCAGAATCCCTAGATCACACTTTCTTTAAGTCAGCAATAAAGTCGACTAGGCTTCTAAATATTTGAAATAGCTACTCTCATCAAAGTCGCTGAAAATACTTCTTTGCATTTTATTTGCTCATATTGTACAAATTTGGCTTGGAATAGAATTGCAACCTCAGCTTCCATCTTATAAAAGCCTCTGGGAAAGAAAGTAATTCTTGACAGCTAGTTTCTGTAGCTGGAGAAATGCCACAAAAAATCTGAATATGCTGCCATTCCTAAAAATAAACACTCTTCCTCATTCATGTAATTAGTGTTGCTTTAGAAGCATTATTTCCACAGATGAGTACAGCATAATTAATGCAATGTAAAAATCCTATCTCTATCTGGAATTTTGACATACTCTATTTCCAAGCTCCATCCCCTAAGAAACTTAATACAAGGTTAATATCTTTTTATTTACATAAATTACATACATGTACAAAAACCAGAGTATCTAGTGTTTTGTTTGAAATCGCTTGTATCAACATCTTAGAGACTATTTCAAGTGGTAGCACTTAGACTAACGTAATTTTATCTCATATTGAAATTACTTTAACTATTTCTCAACCTCTATTTTAACTTAGCTATCCATCACTGATATAGTCTATTCAAATATTAAATCACTGTTTTAAAAAAACTGTACTAGTCATCCACTGTGAGTCTGGCCCTGTTTTAGACATTGAGAACATAGAAATGAAATTGTCTTAGAAGATTCCTCTCCTCAGGTAATTTACATTTCAGTAGGGAAGAAGACTGTAGATGTATGGACAAATAAACTACTTTCAGATGGTAGTAAATGTTATAATAAAAATAAAGATAGTATTATGGAATGTCAAGGGTTACCAAGTCAAAGAATGGACAAAACAGCATGAGCTATTCTTGGTAGGATAATGAGACAAAGTTGATCTAAAAGGATAACATATATAATAAATTCCTATGGAAAAAAATTAGCCAGTATATATTAGAAGGAAAAGTATTTTAGGGAGAAAGAAGAAAAAATTCAAATACCCTGAGATAGACTGGAATATAGTAGGTTTGAAGGACAGAAAGTTAGTAATAAAAGGAAAATTGTGTTTTTAAATCATCTAGGTCTCCCACAGAAATTAATTTTATTTGCTTTAAGAAAATACATACTTAGCTAGGCATGGGGGTTCACGCCTATAATCCTAGCAATCTTAGAGGTCAATGTGGGAGGTTCCCTTTATTTCAAGAATTTGTGACCAGCTCGATCAAGAGCAAGATCCCATCTATACTAAAAATTTAAAATTAAAAAAAAAAAAAAAAACAGCCAGGCATCATGGTAGGTGCCCTCAGGAGGCTGAGGCAGGAGGATCACTTGAACTCAAGAGTTTGTGGTTGCTGTGAGCTGGGATGATGACACAGCACTCTAGTCTGGGCAACAGAGTAAGACTCTTTCTTTAAAAAAAAAAAGGAAGAGGAGGAGGAAGAGGAAGAAGAAGAAGAAGGAGGAGGAGAAAAAACACACCCATAATTTTAATCATAAGCCTCTCAAGCTACCAAAATGAGCGCCCATGTGCACAACCAGGATGAGATGCACAGTGGCACATTGTTATATAGATTTTTAACAATACAGATATAACAAAGGTAAATAACCTTAAGAATGCAAATAAAATAGCAGCAGTTGTCTGGGTGCAATGGCTCACGTCTGCTACCCTAGCACTTTGGGAGGCCAAAGCAGGAGGATTATTTGAGACCAGGAGATCAATACTAGCCTAAGCAAGACTGAGACCTTATTTCTACAAAAAATAGAAAAATTAGCAGGGCATGGTGGTGCACACATGTAGTCCCAGCTATTCTGAAAGCAAAAGAAGGAGAATCACTTGAGCCTAGGAGTTTGAGGCTGCAGTGAGCTATGATGACATCATTGCACTCTAGACTAGGTGACAGAGCAAAATCCTGTCTTAAAAAAAAAGCAATAATAATATGTAATAAAATTAGGAAGTGATCAGACTTGAGATTTTGTTATCTTTAGTTTTAATAGTACTTATTTATGAGCTTATATAATGTAATGTTTAGTAACGGCTGTATATAACACCTAGCTGACAAAATTTCTTAGAATTTTACAAGTGGTTCTTGCAAACTGGTACAAGTTGTCTCCAGCACGTCAGTGCTGCATGCTTTCTCTAAGCAAGGCTAAGCAAGGGCTCTTTAATCTGGCCAGAAACCAACAAATATCTAAAGAATATTTAATTTTGCATCCTGCTCCCTGCTGCCAAAATGCTTCTTTCTTCTCCTTCTCCATCACCCCCTGGAAAAAAATATTAAAAAGGAAATAATAGTTTGTAGACATATCATTTGTGGCATATCTGTGAAAGTAAACTGACTTATTTTTAATTCTTATGATTTCTTCTATATTAATGTTCTGTTTAAAATCTGGTCACAGGACTCTATATTAGCTCTCAGCAGTGACAAGCTAATGAAATTGTTCAAAAAATTAACATATAATAATATAATGAATTTAATACTAAGATTACTAAAATGCTTTTTCAAATGCCTAAGTATTGAGATAAAACTAATGATTATGTGACTAGATGGCTAAGTAGTTTGTGACTTTTTTAAATGTTAAATTCTTTTTTGCAAATAAAAAAATATGCATTTTTTTATTTATAAGTATACAGAGAATAAGAGGCTGAATAACGAGTATTACCATGTTCCAAGTTGATAAATATAAGAGCATTGCCAGAATGGTAGCACATGCAACACTGGCTGGTAATGAGTGTGTAATTTTATTTTTCCTATCCTTAGCCACATCTCCATTATCAAACATCCAAATTTAATTTTGTTAACAAATAATTTAAACATACTACCAACTTTTACTGTTGGAGACCTGGAACAGATGTTGCCATTTATTTTGAAGGGAAAACAAACACGCACAAACATGCAATCCTGCTCCTACAGATGCAAAAATTTAAGGAGAATTTACAGATGCATATCACAAAAGTATAACATCACAATTTTTTAAAAAATATTTATTTCCATTATAAATAAAACATAGAAGTTACAAAAGATAGTGGCTTATACAGGGACAAGTTCCTAAATTTTTTTTGAACAATAATTTGTCTGGTGAAAATTTGGGAAGATATAATTAATTACCAAAAGGCCTAGATGTTATATTAGCATTTAAATGTTATATTATTTATGTGATAGATTCAGGAAAATTTGGAGGCTCATAAGAAAAAAACTCCTAATTAAAAACTTACATGACCAGATTATAGACTTATGCTGTAGCTTAAATTGGGTCAAATTTCATAAGAAACTACAACATAATTCTCAAATAGTTAAACATCTGAATGTACAAGCAAAAGTCTTTACAAAGGCTTGTGAATGTAATGTATGGCAAACTGTTTATGCATTGCTAGTCAAGAATTAAGAAGTCTAATGGAGAATCATACCATTGGTATACTATTAAAGGTTATCCTCCCAAAGAAAATATTATATTGCATTTTTAATTCATTTAATTCAATTACCTACTTCTGATAATTGCTTGATTTTGTATTTTACTATGGACTTGCTGGCTATTTATGTAACTGCAAAATAGCCAGAAAAAGTAGAAACAACAATGGAAAAATTTAAAAACTATACAACTATAAAGTAGTAACAAAAAAAGGAAACTGTAAGAGTAAAACCAGATCCTGAAAGAAACAATTTAAAATTGTCCTTATTGTCAAAATGGAAAGATTATTCTCCTTTCTCTGGAAAACTTGAAATTTTACATGCTTTCTCTGCCTCTTTGAGATGAATGTACATCTTTTTACAAGCTTACTAAGCCTCTTGCCAGGTCTGCATCCCAGAAATATATTTCTCAGAGACATTTCTTTGGCTAGGAGGATGGAGATTTTCTTGCCTCCCTATCTCTGGAGAATCTAAGCCTGGGCATTTGGCTCTACAATGTCACTGTCTGATTGTCATAAAGACACAATCTTTTCTTTTGATAAAGAAACATATTTATAATGATATTATAATTTATAATTATTTAATAAGTTGTATCTGCTTGCTATCCAAAAGAATTAGATTCCTTTCTCTCTTTACAATCTCCTTAGCAGACCACCTATGCTGTGCATCCTGGTCTGATTTAGAGCTTATTCAATAATAAAACTGCTGTTTGTTTCTACATTTTTATAGAGAGGATTCACTGGTTTGGCAGAAGATTTTATATCCTATTTATATCTAATCATATTTCCTTAACTCAGCTTCATAGTAGCAGAGTACAATGGGTATAATTTCTACTTAAAGTCTCTCTAAATAAACCCATGTCCAGTTTTGGGAAGCCGCATAGGATGTGTCATTTGACACAATAAGGTTAAATAAAACAAAAACTGGTCAATATAATTTACCAGTAGTGCAAGGTAGGGGAGACATGAAACTTCTAAATAGTTTGTCCTTTTGACGTTAATTCAGCATCTCTCCAATACCAAAATAGGGCAAACTAGAGAAATGTAACTCCAACACCCAAGAGAATAGTGTCCTTGTGACATTATAGCAGACAATAAAACACAAACACTTTGAAGAATTTGATAAAATAAATCTCCCAGAAACCTGGAGCTATGCCAATTCTAACTCATTTTGGTAGCACTCAAGAAAAGTGCTGAGAGCATTTTCAGCATTAATGGTGATGATGTTGACAAGAGTCGGGGATCAGAAGGTTTGAGTGTCCACACATGGTTTGCTCAATGGAGAAAGAATTGTATTCGTGAAGCTTTGTGCTAAAAAGCCCTTTGATGGTTAGTTGCTTCTAGTGTCAGTTGTCAAAGAAAGACATTTTCTCACCTGTTTTTCTATTCTTATGTATAAAGTGTGTGAAATAAAGAACATTTCCTAGACAATGCTCTGTAGAGCACTAGCATCTCATGAGAAATTTGAATTCCATGGGGAAGAAAGGCAGCTTCTCTGTTCAAATACATCAGGGAATCTCCTTTTTGGAGATTTAATATCTGGGTTAGCAAGCTAAAAGTTATAGAGAGACTCTTAATAAAGAAACACATTTAATCAGAGCTTCCCAAATTATTCAGCATGAATTCTTCACCCTTTTTTATCAACCATTCAATAATAACAGTAATAATAATAGCTAACATTTATTGGCTATTATTTGTCAGATAGCTTTGTGGACTCTTGCACATATCATAATATTCTATCCTCACTAAAAACATATTATACTATTCTCATTACCTGCATTTCACAAAAGAAACCGAGGCTTAGAAGGATTAAGTACCTTGTCCAAGGACACACAGCTGTGGGAGATGAAGAATGTGCACCTGGAAAACCTTTCTATGGAGACTCCACCCACTGCCTCTCCTTTGGTGGAGAGTGTGAAGGCTCAGTCAGTTCCTTGCTTCAGAAAGGTTCCTGCTTCACTTCAGTTGTTCTCATTTGTTCCTCTGAATAACGTCCATGCTATAGTTGGTTGGAGTTAGCTTTCTTGATTTTCATGCCTATCAGCTTCGTTGTCATCATTTCATTGTCCTTTTTCTCTGCATTTTGACAACACCTCTTAAATTCACCTTCCACAGAGCTCTGTGTCTCAGTTTCCTCATCTATATAGTAGGCAATTGTGAGGTTTAAATAAACAAGACCTAAAGTGAAACCTTCTTTGAACAGTTACTTGCACAAGAGACCATTAAATACTGATGATGCTGATGGTTATTTTGTGAATTATTGTTGTCATCACTGAATCTCTCCTTTTTTTTTTTTTAAGACTGAGTCTCACTCTGTCACCCTAGTTGGAGTGCTGTGACATCACAGCTCACAGCAACCTCAAACATTTTAGGCTTAAGCAGTCCTCTTGCCTCAGTCTCCTGAGTAGCTGAGACTATAGGCACCTGCCATAACACTCAGCTAGTTTTTCCATATTTAGTAGAGATCTGGTCTTGCTGTTGTGCAGACTAGTCTCCATCTCCTGAGTTCAAGCAATCCACCCACCCCAGCCTCCCAGAGTGCTAGGATTACAGGCAACGCACCTGGCTACTGATTCTGCTTCTACACAGAGTCAGCCTTTTCAGGGATATAGAAAATGGTGTGCTGGTAAGAAATGAATGATAGCATTTGACTGCCTAAAAATATTCTACATATACAGTAGGAGGTTATGAATCCCTTGTGAGCATGGCATGGAGTAAGAGGGGAATAAAAGGTCTTCACACCTGTTCTATGAAGCAGTACTACTCCACAATGCTTTTTGTTAGTCTCATGCCCATGGCCTTGATATGAATGCTGAGTCCTTAGATTGCAACAAAAGTAAGTAGACAATTCTCGTTTTTATTCCTGTTGTGGTTTTTCATGTTTTCTTCTGTTTTTACAGACACATAAGTTGGAAGGTAGAAACAAACGCATTAGGGTAAGTGGTGATGTGCTATTATTAACCAAAACCATGAAATCTTGATTTTAATAGCTATTTTTCAATGAAATTTGCATATTCTAAAAATACTTCTAAGATTTCTTATTTGAAGACAGCAATTATATGAGTTTAATGTTACTTCATTTGTGCATTTTAAATAAACCTAACACTTGCATACCTACCATATTAGTCAGGATTCTCCAGGAAACAGAGCCAATAGGATTTGTATATGAGCTTTTTTATAGGAATTGGCTCACATGGTTATGAAGGCCAAGAAGTCCCGTGATCTATCTGTGAGCTGGAGAACCAGGAAGACCAGTGGTGTAATTCAGTCTAAGCCTGATGGCCTGAGAACCAAGGGAGCCAATAGTGTAAGTCCCAAATCCAAGTCCAAAGACCAGAGGACCAGCAGCACCAGCACCGAAACACTGTCCCCTAAAGCAGAAGAATATGGAAGTCCCAGCTCAAACAGTAACAAATTTGCCCCTTCCTCTGCTTTTTTGTTCTATTCAGGCCTTCAAGAGAATGGATGATCCCTGTGCACATTAGTGAGGGTAATCTTTACCCAGTCTACCAACCAATTCAAATGCTAATTTTTTCCAGAAACACTCTCACAGATACACCCAGAAATAATGTATCAGGGTGTCACCAGCTGTCCAGGCATCCCTTAGGGTAATCAAGTTAACACATACAATTAATATTATGTTTATTAGGATTTTAAAGAACTGTGTGGGCCAACAAATCAAATTATTAGTTTGCAGTCCTTGAGAAACCATATGAATAATGACGCCATTTACTGAGATGGAAAAGGATAAAGCGAAGCAGGTGTTGGTAATGGGACTAAGAACTGAGTTTGGAGATATTCAATTCAAAATGAGTAACTGACAGTGTAGATGAAATGTTAAATAAGAAAATGGGTACATAGGTCTAGATTTTGAGAAGTGGGTCAGAAATAAAAATTTTGGTGTTTTTAGCCTCTGAATAGAATGAATTAAATAGAGCAAAGAGAGAGAAGATGATGACTGAGTTCTAGAGTACTCCAAGTTTGGAAATCAAGAGGAGAAGCCAGCAAAGGAGCCATCAGCAAGATAAGGGGAAACCAGGGAGAGTAGCCCTGCCCATGCAGAGTGATGGAGCTAATTGAACAAGAGCTGCTGAAGAATAAGTAATATGAGAAGTAAGAACTGGCCACTGAATTAAACATGCTCTTCCTTCCTCCCGGATTGCTAGTCCAGTTGTCCACATAGATGGCAGCCTCTATTTCTCCAGGTCTTAACTCAAAAGTTACCCCCTTAGTATTGCTAGCAATGGCCTATCAAAATTTCAACCCATTCTTCTTGGTACATGCTCCTCTTTCCCTGCTGTATTTCTTCTCCTTAACGCTTTATCACTATGTAATAGATGAGATGTTTTACTTGTTAATCTTGCTTGGTATCTATTTCCCTCATTAGAATATAAAAATCCATAAAGACAGAGATTTGGTTCTCTTCTATTCATTGCAGCTTTATTAGCACCTGGAACAGTGCCTGGTACCTGCCTGGCACTCAGTAAATACTGATCAAATAAATTAATGAATGAAACTACAAATTGCTATATGGGATGTAGGAACCTTACAAAGTTGACATTTTTTCTTTCTCTGTTTTTTTGACCAAAGCTTATCCTTGGGTGTAAACTCATCTTCCTCTAGTAAAAAGCTAATACTAGTTTAAAAGAAAGCAAATATTTGCATTTGTCTTGAAAATTTTGGAAAACTATGCTAAAACCCTCCCACTCAGATCAGGAATTAGGCAAGGTTGCCCATTGTTTCCACTGCTTTTTAACATTGTAATGGAAGTCTTAACCATGCAAGAGAAGGTGATCAAGGGTATACAAATAGGGTCAGAGGAAATCAAACTTTCACTCTTCATAGATGATATGATTTTATACCTGGAAAACCCCAGGGACTCAATCACAAAACTCTTAAAAGTGATCAAGGAATACAGTAGCATCTCAGGATACAAAATCAATACTAATACAGATCAGTAGCTTTTGTATGTACCGATAATAGTCCAGCTGAAAAAAACAGTCAAGTATTCTATTCCCTTTACAGTTGTGCCCAAAAAGATGAAATATGTGGGAGTTTACCTAACAAAGGGTGTGAAAGATCTCTATAAAGAGAATTATGAAACTTTGAGATAAGAAATAGCTGAAGATGTTAACAAATGGAAAAACATACCATGCTTATGGCTAGGAAGAATCAACATTGTTAAATTGTCCTTATTACCCAAAGTGATTTACAAATTTAATGCAATCCCTATCAAAGCACCACCATCATACTTTAAAGATCCGGAAAAAAATAGTACTTCGTTCCATATGGAACTGGAAAAAAACCTAGAATAGCCAACATATTACACAGAAATAAAAACAAATCAGGAAGAATCATGCTACCAGACTTCAAACTATACTATAAATCTATAGTGATCAAAACAGCATGGTATTGGCACAAAAATAAGCAGGTAGGCATATGGAACAGAATTGAGAACCTAGAGATGAACTCAGACACTTATCATCATTTGATCTTTGATAAGCTTATCAAAAATATAAATTAGGGGAAAGATTCCCTATTTAACAAATGGTGCTGGGAGAATCAGCTGAGGATTTGTAGAAGACTGAAACTGGACCCACACCTTTCATCATTAACAAAAATTGACTCTCACTGGATAAAAGATTTAAACTTAAGACATGAAACTATAAAGATTCTTGGGGAGAGTACAGGAGGAACACTTGAAGAAATTGGCCTGGGAGAATACTTTATGAGGAGGACCCTCCTGGCAATTGAAACAACACCAAAAATACATTACTGGGATCTGATCAAACTAAAAAGCTTCTGCACAGCCAAGAACACAGTACGTAAAGCAAGCAGACAGCTCTCAGAATGGGAGAGGACATTTGCAGGTTATGCTTCTGACAAAGGTTTGATAACCAGAATCCATAAAGAACTCAAACTTATTAATAAGAAAAGAACAAATAATCCCATTTCATTATAGGCAAGGAACTTGAACAGAAGCTTCTCTGAAGAAGATAGGCACATGGCCTACAGACACATGAAAAAAATGCTCATCATCTTTAATCATTAGAGAAATGCAAATCAAAACCACTTTGAGATATGTCTAACTCTCCTAAGAGTGGCTCACATAACAAAATCCCCAAACTACAGATGTTGGCATGGATGTGGAGAAAAGGGAAAACTTCTGCACTGCTGGTGGAAATGCAAGCTAATACATCCCTTTTGGAAAGAAGTATGAGAATACTCAGGGATCTAAAAGTAGACCTGCCATTCAATCCTGCAATTCCTCTACTAGGTGTATATCCAGAGGACCAAAAATCACATTATAACAAAGATATTTGCACTAGATTATTCACTGCAGCTCAATTCATAATAGCCAAGTCATGAAAGAAGCCCAAGTGCCCATTGACCCATGAATGGATTAATAAATTGTGGTACATGTATATCGTGGAATATTATGCAGCCTTAAAAAATAATGGAGACTTTACCTCTTTTATGTTTACATGGATAGAGCTGGAACATATCCTACTTAGTAAAGTGTCTCAAGAATGGAAGAAAAAAATATCCAATGTACTCAGTACTACTATGAAACCAATTTACAATCACTCACACTTTCATATGAAGAATAGATCACAATGGGAACCCAAGATGAAAGAGGGATAGGGGGGATGGGAGGGGAGAATGGCGGTCAGATCACAGGTGGGTGAATGGTGGGATCATACCTATGGTGCATAATGCAAGGGTACATGTCAGATCTATTAGTATAGAGTATAAACATCGTAACACAATAATTAAGTAAACAAGATGAGGTATATATTAACCAGGGTGATGTAAGTTTTCCTAATTCTATATGAAATCAGAACATTGTACCCCATAAATGCATTAATGTATACATGATCTATGTGTTTATGATTAAATAAATAAATAAATAGAAATGCATTATGGCCTGAGCCAGTCAATTCTAGTAGCTTCTACACATCACAGCAGCCTGCCCTAAAGCAGTTCTGCCATGTTCTGGTAAGTGGTTCTTAGTGAAAAGATCCAAGCGAGCCTCACCTCTGCCCTAGTGGTTACAGAAAAAGTACAAGGTTTTATTTGAGCAAAGTAGTCAACTAAGCTATACATTTTTTTTTTAAAGAAAAGCATGTAGCATTGGCGTTTCAAAGTGACATATGGCACTGGAAAGCCAGATGCAGCTGATGAAAAGAAAAATATTGTAAATCCTAACATATCAGCATAAATTTCTAGTTTTTCAGATAATGCATTTCTAAATACTGTCTATATCCTAGATGATTTTTATTGCAGTGATATTTGCCAGCTTCCAAAACAGAGGGATCCCAAGGAACTAAATGCCCTTGTATTAAAGCAGGCTAAGGAGAAATGGACTCATTTTGTAAGGGCTAATGCTATAAATTTCTATAAAAAATACAATTTGTGATTCCAGTGTCAACTAATACATAAATAGTCATATAACCTTTCTGAAGAATTTTATAAATTTTGAACTTACAGTGGTAACCAGTTTCAGACAATTATAACACCTCCCTCAAGAGAAAAGACCATCACATTGGATTTTTTCCTGACATCTTCCTGAGCCACAGTGTTTTTCCACTAATTAAGTCCATGGAGAGAGATATGTACTTCTCAGATTTTTACAAAATTGCTGATTCTGATAAGTATCATAAGGAAGTCAACCAGTTTATAAAAAACCTTGCAAGGTTTTCAATATTTGTCTAATTGTTAAAGTAAGAATCCTTTTTTAAAATGGTATCTGGTTGTCTATTTCTAATAAAAAATTAAGGGGAACATGCAGAAATGTGTTCAACTGAGTCATGTCCAGAAAACTGGAGCATTGAGTCATCCTCAATGACTACTAAGAAACTCTAATCCTTCCCTCCCCAGCACAACTTTTTTTTTTCTAGTTCTTCTTCTTATTATTGGGAATTCATTGAGGGTTCAACGAACCAGGTTACACTGATTGCCTTTGTTAAGTAAAGTCCCTCTTATAATTGTGTCCTGTGCTAGCACAACTTTTAAAAGGTTGATGCATAATTCTCATTTAATTCTGTTGACAACACACACAAGGAAAAAGCATTTGAGCAAATGAATGAGGAACTTCTTGGGATCAACTGTATTTGTGGTATAGAAATCATACAATGCTTTGAACACTGCCAACAAATCAAAGGGCAGTGACAGCATTAGGAAAGGAGATGGTTTGTGGGGTGGAGGAACAGAAAAGGCTGTGGCAATCTAATCCCATCGCTATTTTGGGATAAATCACTATTGTTTCCCTGCCCCTGCTGTCATGCTACAGCCCACCCTTCTGAGAAAGGTGCACATACATGAAACTAAGCTGGTATGAGATCTTTTGTCAAGAAAGCCTCCACCAGAGTATACATCTACCCAAAATTTCCTTCGGTCCACATCTATGAATGCTACTATGTCTAGAGTTTCAGAACACCACTTTACATAAAATTAGATCTTCAACAAAATCTAAAACCTATTTCACATTTTCCATTTAAGAAGACAATAAAAAGTGTCAATATATTTCTATAAAAGAATTAATGTTCTATTCAGCCATTTAAAAAATGGAGACTTTACATCTTCTGTATTAACCTGGATAGAGTTGGAACACATTTTTCTTAGTAGAGTATCACAAGAATGAAGAAGCTAGAATCCAATGTACTCAGTTCTAATATGAAGCTAGTAGGTGATAATACATACCCACATAAGAGAAAAACTCAAATCAATTCAAGGTATGGGGGCGGAGGAACGAGAAAGCAGGAAGAGGGGAGGATTAGGGTTAAGGTGTATGGCACACCTCTTGGGGGCAGGACACAGCTATAAGAGGGACGTTACCTAACAAATGCAAACAGCCTAACCTAATTCTTTGTCCTCTCAATGAACCTGAACCAATTAACAAAAAAATACTAAAAATAATAAAGTATATCTGAAATTTTTTAAAGTTCCAAAATGTCATTATGTATGGGTCAAACTTTCAAGTATATGGAAATATCAAATGTATAGAATAATTCACTCATTGTGAGTTCCAGATAGCTTATGTGCCCATTGTACTTTGAGAAATAAAAACTTAAAGAATATCCTGTAATTATTATGAAAGAAAGAGAAGATTGACATAAGCCTGAGTCTATTTGGTCAGGCCTATTTAGACTGCTCAGCTGAAATCAGAGCACACACCACACTTGCTTAGAATGAGTTTAACTTGCATCTTTTATTTAAGACTTTCACCCAGGCTGAGTGCAATGGCATAATCACAGCTCACTGCATCCTCCCACTCCTGGGCTCAAGCAATCCTCCTGCCTCAGCTTCTCGAGCAGCTGGGACTACAGGCAAGAGCCACTGTGCCCAACCTCACATGCACCTTATGTCTGATGCAGTAACACTGGGACCCCCCCATTATACCCCCTTAGCTTGTCCCGCTCCACTACGATGGGTCCCCATTGTAAATAACTCAGAATCTCTGCCTGAGGGATTTTCTTTGACCAAAGGGTATATGCCTGACCCCACTGCAGGACAAGTCAAAAGTACAGAGTTAACACCCCAAGCAGCAGCTCTTAGTAAACACTGGATGACGTGTCCATTGGCATGAACAGGTCACCTGGCTTCGTTCCTTCTCAAGGTGATAGCTCTATAATAGCTCTACAGGTGTTCGCTACCAGAGCTCCCAGAGTTCCTTAGCAGGTTTGAGCCCAGGGTCTATCTGGTGAATGAGTTGGCAACACACCCTTTCGTGTCTTCCTTTCCTTCTCTTTCTCAGAGCTCAGACTATTGTTGTTTGTTTGGCAATCCATGGAACTTAGGGGCAGGTCTCAGAAGGCATCTCCTAAGTAGTACAGTTAAACTAGCCCTAGATTAAAGGCTTCCCTAGACCCTCCAACATAAAGCATAAAAGCAAGTCTTGAAGAGGTGAATATGATCTAAAGTAGTTTAGTTATGTGCTAGGACAAAGCCCAACACTCATATCCTCCTTTCACTTCTATATTACAAAGGAATAAAACAACACAATGTTCAAAATATCCAACTTCTAATTTTAAAAAAGTCCCTGGGTTTTCAGAGCAGCAGAAAAATACGATCCTAAACAGAAAAATAAAATAAAATCAATCAATAAAAATAGACCCAGAAATGGTAAAAAAGGATGGAGTTAGCAGACAAGTACCTTAAAGCAGATTTTATAAATTTTATAAATACTACATACTCAATTATGTAGAAAAAACATGTAACAATGAGAAGAGAAATGGGAAACATTTTTTAAAAGACCCAAGTGGGACTTCTGATTATGAAAAGAAAAATCTGAAATGAAAAATTCAAAGGAATAAAAGTCAAAGATGTTGCTGACACATAAGGCTGATGGGATTCCACCTTCCGCGTTCCCCTTATGCCCCAGGCCTCGGGGTGTTGGCGGCAGCCTTTTCTCTGCCTAGAACACAGTTCCAAGATGTCTCCTTCACTTGCTCCCTCACCTCCTGAGGTACCTCGGACGTGCCCTTTTCAGTGAGGCCCTCCCTGTCACCCGCTTAAATATGTATTCTCCTCCTTTCTCCTTAACCTCCTCCCTTGCTTTATCATCATCCAATTTGTTCTACATTTTTCTTTTGTATTTTTGTCAGTTTACTTCCCTACACTATAACCTTCGTGAAGGCAGAGGGTTTTTTTCATTTTTACTGCTATCTCATCGATATCTAGAACAGTTTCTAGCACATGGTTAAGTGCTCAGAGATTACCTGCTGAATAAACATTTTGGAAAAATAACTCCAGCTCCTGTGCATATTGTCTGCTATGATACAAATTAAATAGAAAATGTGGCTTATGGAGCGCCAGGAGATAAAATTTCTTTTGGACACTGGAGCAACCTTTTCTGTACTTCTCTTTAGCCTTGGTCTTTTATCCACCAGATCCATAACTACACAGGGGGTGTCTGGAAAGCCGGTTACCAAATTTTTCTCCCAGCCTTTAAGCTACAATTGGAATGACTTGCTGTTCTCTCATGCCTCCCTAATCATGCCTGAAAGTCCTGCTCCCCGTTTGGGGAGGGACATACTAACTAGAACAGGAACTCTTCCCTCCTGGAGATCTAGTCATGATCAAAACTCTTCCCTCTAATTCACCTTCCCTAACCCCAACTTGGGAAGTCCCCTTACCTGTTATCTTGTCTTCTTCTACAGTTGTTAAAGTTATAGGAGTCGATTCCTACATACATCTTTCACGAGTAAAATCCTGGAACCCTTCATCTTCAATGGAAGCAGACAGTGAAGACAGCCAACCACAGACCACCTACACTTGTGAGCCAAAAGAAAGTTTGAAGTTATTATTCAGGAAACAGCAAAAAAAAAAAAAAAAAATTCCTAATATGGCTTTCTTTTAGCATCACTGAATAAGTGCTTCTGACCTGATGCTGCTCTACCTTTGCCTATTACTGATTATACTAATGAGATTTGTGTTTTCCAGAAATGTCATCAAGCCACACACAATACAGATGGTTCCAGTCCATGAACCCCTGTATCACTCTCCCTCCGGAGAAACCTTAACTGCCCCCTTCTATCATCGCCTGATTCAGCAAGAAGCAGTTCGATCAAGTCTTTGCCCCTTTTCCCTAACAGCAGTTGGGGTTTCTACTCAGAGAGGGAGAATTGATGCAGGACATTTGGCGCCCTGGCCAGCTCAGTGAAGCTGGCAGACCTGCTGCCTCCTCCTTGGTGGTGTTGGTGATGTGACAGCCAGCTGAAGAACCAGTGGGCTCGATGACTGGCAAGTAGGGGGACCTCCAACCCACACTGGAGGCTCCAATAGCCAAAAAGGCTGGACAATTGCTGAGGAGTCACCTGTGCCTTAGTGTCTCCTTCACTTTGCACTTGGGACTAAATGTGGAACCGACATTTCCTATGCCTAGGTCAGTTTCATGTGAATTTCCTGGGCCTCAATTTTAGGAATGGACTGTGTCCATTCAGTGATGCATTCATTCACTTTTCCCCAGAGGGGACTGTGTTTGTTCATTGATACATTAATTCACCTTCCAAATAAATAGATAAATAAATTAAGAAAAAATCAAGCTTATCATCAAAAAAGTCATACATCATAATCAAGTAGGTTCAATCCCAGGGATTCAAGGTGGTTTAACATACACAAGTCCATAAATGTTATTCACCATATCAACAGGAGCAAAAACAAAGACAACATGATCCTCTCAAAAGATGCATAAAAACTATTCAATGAAATCCAACATCCTTTTCTAATTAGAACACTGAAAATTATTGGCATAGTTGGCACATTTCTTAAACTGGTCAAACCTATCTATAACAAACCCATAGCTAATATCTTACTGAATTGAGTAAAACTGAAAGCTTTTCCACTTAGAACTGGAACCAGGTAAAGTTGTCCTCTATCACCACTACTATTCAATGTAGTGCTGGAAGTTCTAGCTGATACAATTAGGCAAGACAAGGACATAAAAGCCATCCAAAAGGGAGCAGAGGTGGTCAAACTCTCCCTCTTTGCTGATGATATGATCTTACTTAGGGAACCCCAAAGACTCAACCACAAGACTCCTGGAAGTCATTACAAAATACAGCAACGTCTCAGGATATAAAATCAATGTCCACAAGTCAGTAGCGTTTGTATATGCCAATAACTGCCAAGATGAGAGCCTAACTAAGGACACAACTCCCTTCACCATAGCTTCAAAGAAAATAAAATACCTAGGAATACACCTAACAAAAGAAGTGAAGGACCTCTATGAAGAAAATTATGAAACTTTAAGAAAAGAAAAAGCAGAGGTTATTAACAAATGGAAGAAAATACCATGCTCATGGCTGGGAAGAATTAACACTGTTGCAATATCTATACTTCCCAAAGCAATCTACTAATTAAATGCCATCCCTATTAAAATACCAACATCATGGGGAGGGGGTGGAGCAAGATGGTGGTCAGGACAGATGCATAGCCTATCTCTTGTAGGACATCAGGTGAGAGGGAGGGGGCTCTGGATCTTTCCCCAGGTGGATTATTGGGGTGGATGGACTGCTGGAGATGCGCAGTCAATTGGTGTATTGCTGTATTTGAGGTGTAGTTCAAAACATTGGACTCTGTTATAGACTTTTCCTCTCCCCAGCAGAGATGGCCAGCAGTCGGCCCCTCCCACAGGGAGGATAGCAGTTTGCAACTCGCAAAATCTAATTGATGAATATTTCGGTGAAGTGTGGATTCCTGAGTTTGGTGACCAGAAAGGGGTGCTGCTTGGAGCTGTAGAGGAGTAGGCAGCCCAAGGGAGAATTGAAGGGAGGGTATCCTGCCAGGAAACAGACATTTTGAATTGTCCGAAATGGTGGACACCTTTTCCCCAGATCATTGGGAGTAATTGAATGGACAGTGCCATTCCTGGTGGGGAATCCTGGTCTGCCTGTTCAGGGTGCGCAAGGAACTGGGGCTTGGAGGAGACACTCTAAGCTGTGGAAATTGGTGAAGAGGGTCCTCGTGCACTGAAGCTGTGGAAACAGCAGCAGTCTGGAGTGGAGGCAATAGCGGTGGCAGCAGCAGCCAGGGCAGCCAGGCCCTCCCCTACAGCCAAGTGCAGTTGCCAGTTTGTAGGAGAACATGGGAGCAGAGTGGAGAGATTTGTGAAGCGTGGTCCCTGCACCAAGTTTGGAGGTCGAATGGGAGTGCTGTCTGGAGCAGAACACCCGAAATGGGGCAAGTTTTAGAAAACAAACTGTTGGAGAAACTCCGAAAATGACGACTGGTGAGGTAGAGTGGTTACTATAGTAACAAAGTAAACGGAGAATCAGATATAAGCCTGGGAACCACTCACAGCGCCATCTGGTGTTTGGAAAGTATATTGCATTACAAATTTATTCATACTGAAGTTGACATCTACCTCATACATATAGATGTGTATTTCTCTATATATACAAGAATAATATTTTTGAGGTTGGTTTTTCTTTCATCCTTTTCTTGGAGGAGCCATTGAAAATTAATTTTTTATTTTACTTATTTTCTTATGTTATTTTTATTTCTTCTATTTTCTTTCTTTTTAAAAAATAATTTTATTAAATCATGATTGTGTACATTGGTGCAATCATAGGGCAGAATGTGCTTCATATGCAACCAGAAATATTTTGATCTTACTGTTAGAGATAGCCTTCATGGAGTTTTCTTGATCACTATATAAAGACATTGATATTCTACATTTAATAAGTTTCACCAGTACCCTGCTAAGATGCACCATAGGTATGATCCCACTAATTACCCTGCCTCCACTCATCCTTCCCCGGCCCCTCCCCTCCCTTTCACTTTTCCCTGTATTCTTGTGCTATAATTGGGTTTTAACCTTCATATGAAAGCTATAAATTAGCCTCCTATTAGGGCTGAGTACATTGGATACTTTTGCTTCCATTGTTGAGATACTTTGCTAAGAAGAATATGTTCCATCTCCATCCATGTAAACACAAAAGAGGTAAAGTCTCCATGTTTCTTTAAGGCTGCATAGTATTACATGGTATACATGTACCACAATATATTAATCCATTCGTGGGTTGATGGGCATTTGGGCTTCTTCCACAACTTAGCAATTATGAACTGGGCTGCAATAAACATTCTGGTACAAATATCTTTATTATGATGTGATTTTTTGTCTTCAGGATATATACCCAATAAAGGAATTATAGGATCGAATGGCAGATTTATTTTTATATCTCTAAGTATTCTCCAAATATCTTTCCAAAAGGAACGTATTAGTGTGCATTCCCACCGACAGTGTCGAAGTGTTCTCCTTTCTCCACATCCACGCCAGCATCTCTGGTTTTGGGATTTTGTTATGTGGGCTAATCTTACTGGAGGTAGATGATATCTCAAAGTAGTTTTGATTTGCATTTCTCTGATCATTAAGGATGGTGAGCATTTTTTCATGTGTCTGTAGGCTGTGCGCCTGTCTTCTTTAGAGAAGTTTCTCTTCAAGTCCTT
>CAUYON010005158.1:0-34942 GCA_963573935.1 Arctocebus calabarensis | reverse complement strand
AAACATGAAAGAGGTAAAGTCTCCATCTTTCTTTAAGGCTGCGTAATATTCCATGGTATACATGTACCACAATTTATTAATCCATTCGTGGATTGATGGGCACTTAGGTTTCTTCCATGACTTAGCAATTATGAATTGGGCTGCAATGAACATTCTAAAAATTGAGATAGTGATGTCAGCGGTGATGGTGATAGTTGCACATGTCAGAATATACTAAAATTTTTTGGTTACTTTAAACTATGTGGTTTATCTCGTTAAAAACTTTTTTTCAAAGAGTGATAAGAAACGGTCTTTCAAGTCTTATAAATAACACTGCATACATGGAGATAGAGATACTTTATTGTTATTATAAGGAGAAAATGTTAAACAATATGGCTTAAATGTATTTATAATAAAAACATGTAAAGTACTTAACCGAATTGACAATACTTCAACTAAAATATTTTCTACATAATTTATGCCTGGGAATAATGTAAGTACTTTACAGGTTTGACAATATTTTAATAAATATTTCTGTGGCTAGTTTATATCTGGCAATGTGATTGGTGCTATAGAGGACACAAACATTTACTTATTTATTCAATAAATATTTATTGAGCATGTACTATTCCAGCGGTTCTCAGCCTGTGTGTCGTGACCCCTTTGTTCCATTTGTAACATCGGCAGTTAGGAATGTTGAGAACCACTGTACTTTCCTAAGGTTTAGGGCTCCAAGCTCTTATGAAGACTATTTTCTAGTGAGGGAGACAAGAACAAAATAAATAAGTATATGGCATTAGAAAGTGATCCTTTCTGTAGAGAAAAATGAAGTGAAGACGAAAGAGAGGAGCCATAGCATTGCTTGGGGTTGGGATTGAGCATTCCAGTTGAGATAAGACAGTCAGAAAAGACCTCACTGAGAAGGGCACGTGGCCGTAGATTTGAAGGAAGTAGGGAAGCGAGCCAGGTCAATACCTGGGATATTTTCCCTTTTCTGTGTGCCACGAATTCTCCCCCATCTCTATATTATTATTTTCCTTTTGCTCTTCACCATATCATTGTCATCACCATAGAAATGCTGTCATATTTTCCATCTTAGAATACATCTCTTGACACCACGTCTGCCTCCAGCTTCCACGCTATTTCTCTGCTCCTCTTTGTAGTAATACTTCTATACTATCTCTCCTCCTCCCATTCTTCTTGATCCATCTCTACCACATCATTACTCAGAATCTGCTCTTGTCAAGATTCCTAACGACTTCTACATTGCTAAATCTGATGGGCAGTTCTTACTGTTCATCTCACTTGAACTTGAAGCATCACTTAAAATAGTTGGCATTCTTTGTGTCACTACCAGACACCACTTTCTTTTGACTTCTATCTCAGTAGCCAGTTCTCCTCAGTCCTTTTTGGTTCCTTCCCATCTCCCCGAAGTTTTAACACTGAGTTGCACCAGACAAGCTCTACTCTTCTTCATTATACGACATCTCTTGTGTATCCCTCTGCCCTGGTTTAAAATGCTGCCTACAATGTAAAAAGTCCCCATTTTGGATCTCCACTTCAGAAAATTCAATCCAATCCAAACTCATGCCAAATTACCTATTCAGTATCTTAAGTATCAAATTGTCATGTCCAAAACTGAACATAACCATCCCCTAAAATCTGCCTCTTTAGCAGTATTCTGTATTTCTTTTAGGAGATAGTTAAGGTTAAATGAAGTCATAAGGATATAAGTTCTAATCCATTAGGTTTGGTGGCCTTACAAGAAAAGAGAGAAAGATTTCTTTCTTTCTCCATGTACACACACCAACAAAAGGACATGTGAAGACACTGGAAGCCAGAGAAACGGTGACCACCAGAAAACAACCATGCTGGTAACTTGATCCCACCCTTTCCTATCTCCAAACCTGTTGAGAAAATAAACTTGAGTTGTTTAAGCCACCCAGTGTACGGCATTTTGTTTTAGCAGCCCTTCCAGGATCTGATACTATTCATTTCCAAATTCTATTGTCTCTCCCTTCAAAACATAATCGCATTACAGTTTCCCCAAATTCTGTTATTACCACCTTAGCTCAAGCTACTATCATCTGTCATCTGAAATATTACAGTAGCCTCCTAGCTGTATACAGTCCCTCTCTTCAAGAAATAGTGCTTGCTCTCTTCCTGAAACTGGGTTGCCCTTTTGGGTTGCTTTGACCAACAGAATGTGGAGAAAGGGATGCTGGGCCAGTTCTGGGCCTGACCCGTAAGAGGCCTGGCAGCTTGCACTTTGGCTGTCTTGGAACTTTGAGCCACTGTGTAAAAAATATGTTTATCCCTTTGGAGAGCAAGGCCTGAGCAGCCCCCATGCCTTCTAGCCCCCACCGGAGGCACCAGAGCGGAGCCATCCTCGACATTCCTGTCCCAGCTGAGCTTCCTTTTGAAAGCAATTACATCATGACCCCGCGCAGTTACCACTGTGGAGCAAAGGATCCATCCAACCAACCCACAGAATTCTGAAAAAGAACTTGTTTTTTAAGTTCATATGTTTGGGAATGGTTTGGAGTTATGCAGGAATAGCTAACTGATACATAGTTCTCCTATTTTCAATTTTGCCCAACTTTTAGTCATTCTCCCACACAGCAGGTAGAGTAAGTCCAACTAAACATAGTGTCACTCCACTACTTAAACTCTGGAAGAGCTCTCATCTCCCCCAGAGTAAAAGCCAAAGTTATTACAAGGCCCTGCATAATGTGGCCCAACCACCACTCCGCTACCTTGTTCTTACCTCCTGCTTGCCATCTTTCCTCTCTCCTCTTTGACCTACTGTTCTTAAACTTTATAGGCACAGTCTTGTCTCAGGGTTTTACTTAGAGCCAGCTAGCTGTTCCTTGTGCTTAGACTGCTCTTCCCACAGACTTCTTGCTCTGTCCTTCAAATCTTCACTGAAATTAACCTTTTCATGGGGTTCATCTGTGGTAGCCCAAATAACAGCCCCCAAAGATATCCACATTCTAATCTCCAAAACTCATGAATATGTAACTATAATGGCAAAAACAGCCTTGCAAATGTAATTAGGGTATCTCGAGGTAGGAGATTATCCTGGATTTTCCAGGTGGGCTGAATTACAAGAGTCCTTTTAAGTGAAAAGGGGAGGTAGGAGAGACAGAGAAGGACACGATGAATGCAGAGCTGAGATTGCTGGCTGAGGGCACCATGAGCCAAGGAATGAAAAGATAAGGGTTGTACCTAGAGCCCTAGGCAGGAAACTAGCCTTGCTGATACCTAATTTTAGCCAAATAACACCCTTTCTAGACTCAACCTCCAGAACTATGAGATAATTCGTGTTGACTTCAGCCACGGAGTTTGCAATAATTCATTAAGGCAGCAATAGAAAACACTTTCCTAGCAATCCTTCCTGAAATGATAACCCATGTCCTTCCTGGTGCTTCCTATCTCCCTTTTGTATTTTATCATACATAAAATATATTTTACCGTATATTATTGTTTTCTCAATATTGTTTTTCATGTATGTAGGGTTTTGTGTCTGTTTTTGTTATTTGTAGTATCCCCACTGCTTAGCATAGCATCTGCCACATAATGCACACTTAATGCATACTTGTTCACACCTGTAATCCCAGCAGTCTGGGAGGCTGAGACAGGAGGATCCTTTGAGCTCAGGAGTCTGAGACCAGCCTGAAGCCTGAGCAAGAGCAAGACTCTATCTCTACTAAAAGTAGAAAAACTAGCTGGCCTCTGTGGCAAGTGACTGTAGTCCCAGCTACTTGGGAGGCTGAGGCAAGAGGATAGCTTAAGCCCAGAACTTTGAGGTTGTTGTGAGCTATGATGACACCACAGCACTCTACCTAGGGTGACAGAGTGAGACTTAGTCTCAAAAAAAAAAAAAAGTATACGTATTTGATGAATGAATGAACAAACGATATGCAAATGTATTATCCCTATCTGTAGCTTGCCTTTTAATTTTGTTATTGTAATTTGGTTACAATAGATTTTTGTATTTTAAATTTTTTAGTATTATCAAATGTATCAGTCTTTTCAATTTGTATATTTCATGCCTTATTTAATAAATCCTATCCTACATGAAAATTATAAAAGGCTTACCCTATATTTTGTTATTGAAGTTTAAAATGTTTTCTTTTCTCATTTACATCATTAATCTACCTGGAATTGGGGTTATATGTAATATATTGGTAAATGATGATCCCAGGGCCACGAATTGCATATTTTTACCATTTCTTCACCGATGTGTAACATCACAGTGATCATCTGATCCAGTGGTTTTCAACCTTCCTAATGCTGTAACCCTTTAAAACAGTTCCTCGTGTTGTGATGACCCCCAACATAAGGAACTGTATTAAAGAGTTGCGGCATTAGGAAGGTTGAGAACCACTGATTTTAATCCATGTATATTTGGATCTGCCTCTAGGTTTCCTGTTCTGTTCAACTGATCTACTTACTAATCCTCCTACCATAGCAGAGTATCCCAATTATTATAACTTTGTTATATAGATCAGTCTGTGGAAAGCCAAGTTCCCCTCACCCCCTCTCTCTATGGAATTCTTCATATTCTTTGCAATTGGCATTTGCTTCTTCCTATCAGTTTTTAAAATTTTCTAAATGGAAATATAATTCATGTACCATGAAATTAATCCTTTTAAGTGTATGATTTACTGGCTCTTAGTATAGTTGCAAGGTTATACAGGTATAGCTACCATCATGATCTAATAATTCCAGAGCATTTCGCTTCCCCCTCAAAAAACTTGTGTCACTAGCAATCATTGCCATTCCCTTACCTCAGCCTCTGGCAACCACTACCCTGCTTTTTGTCTGTGCATATTTGTCTATTGTGTGCATTTCATATAAATGTAGCTGGACAATGTATGGCCTTTTGTGTCTGTCTCTTTCACATAGGGTAATGTTTTCAAGGTTTCTTCACCTCATAGCATATATCAATACTTTATTATTTGTTTCAGAATATTCCATATTTCATTTACTCATCAGTTGACAGACATTTGGGTTGTTTCTACTTTTTGGCTATTCTGAATATTAATGCTATTAAAATTTGCTTACAACTCTTTGTGTAGACATATATTTTCCATTCTCTTTGATGTGAACTTAGGAGTGAAATTGCTGGGTTATGTGGATCTATCATTTTTACAATTAGCTTGCAAAGTTCAATGAAAAGTGCTGTTTTATAAACTGCGCTACTTTTTTTTTTTTGAGACAGTCTCAATCTGTTGCCCTGGGTAAAGTGCCATGGCATTATCATAGGTCACAACAACCTCAAACTCTTAGGCTTAAGTAATCATCCTGAACAAATGGTTCCTTCTTGAGGTGCCAAAGGACCTTAAAGAAAGATAATGACATATCACAATTCTTGGCTTGGTTTTGACAACCAAGAGCTGTGTCTTCAACTGTGCTAAGGGCATTTTTAAGATTGTAGCCGCAGGCTCAGTGCCTGTAGCTTAAGTGGCTAAGGGTGCCAGCCACATACACCAGAGCTGGCGGGTTCAAATCCAGCCCAGGCCTGTCAAACAGTGGTGACAACTACAACCAAAAAATAGTCGGGCATTGCGGCCGGTGCCTGTAGTCCCAGCTACTTGGAAGGCTGAGGCAGGAGAATCACTTAAGCCAAGGAGTTGGAGGTTGCTGTGGGCTATGATGCCACAGCACTCTACCAAGGGTGACAGCTTAAGGCTCTGTCTCAAAGAAAAAAAAAAAAAGATTGTAGCCGCAGAACTAAAGTAGCATAAAAGCAAAGTCAAGATTCATACCTATAGATTGTAAAATTACAAAGATAATTGCACCGCTGGGTTTGGTGGCTCACACCTGTAATCCTGGCATTCTGGGAGGCAATGGTAGGTGGATTGCTTGAGCTCATGAGTTCAAGACCAGCCTGAGCAAGGGCGAGACCCCATCTCTACTAAAAATAGAAAAACTGAGACAAGAGGATCACTTGAGTCCAAGAGTTGGAGATTGCTGTGAGCTGTGATGATGCTATGGCACCCTATCCAGGGTGACAGCTTGAGAGTCTGTGTCAAAAAATTAAAAAAAAAAAAGTGAATTGCATATGCAGCCCTTACTCCCAAGAACTGAAATGGGGAAATAGAAAAAAATTTGGATGACTTAAATTACTCCAAACTCCACTGAGCATGTTTTACAAGCAAAAGTAGAATCTTCCAACCCACATGTCTGACAAGATTGTCCTTTGATTAAAGATCATAGGAGGTGGCCAGAGTGCCTCATGCCCCTTTTCTATCACTGCTTATTTTCCTCTGAATCTATAATAAGGGTCAAATTCCAAAAGGTGCCTGGAGGTCAACTGCCAAGTCAAGCTCGAGGAGAAGGCTCATACAACAAAATAATTTTCTTCATTTACATGACAAAAATTTAGAGGATATCAACAATAATGCATTATGAAAGTGTTAGACTAGGAAAAGTGGAATAATCAAGATAGATCACAGCTTATTGATAGATACTCAAGCATATGGTAGTGATGCTAATAGTTTGTGTTCTCAATTATCTGAAAGCTCAACTCAGTCGTAGTCAACACTAAATGGAATGAAATTGCAAGAATTTTTTTTGTATTAAATACAGGGAGGACTATAGGAATGTTAGAATGTATTTATCAAATCCAGTTATCCTTTGACTATGTCCAATAAGAGGAGTCTGAATACATTCCCTTTATTACATCATGGAGAAGTACAAGGATGAGGGATATGTCAGAATTTTCAAGTGCTGTGGTGACTGTTTTCAGCAACTTGAGGGTACAGGTAGGTGATTCTGCCATGGAAATGAGCTCCTTAATTTCAATGGGGTTTATGGGCGAGTACTTAAAAAAGCAAGGTGGACATGGTTCTGATAATAAGCTGAAGGATAAGAGTAATAATTCGAATGGTCTAGATTACATAGACTATGATCAAACTGTGCATGAAGTTCCTTGCAAATATAGGCTTCACTTAAAGCCTCCACAGTTGAATGTCACTGCTCCTAACCTAATTCCCACCCTGAATATATTTATGAGAGCTCCTTGAAGAAAAGGAGAAGTAAAGGCCAGACATGGTGGCCCATGCCTATAATCCTAACACTCTGTGGGGCCAAGGTGAGAGGATCCCTTGAGTTCAGGAGTTCAAGACCAGTCTGAGCAAGAGTGAGACCTTGTCTCTACTAAAAATAGGAAGAATTAGCCAGTTGTAGTAATGTGTGCCCAGAGTCTTAGCTACTTGAGAGGCTGGGGCTCACAGCAACCCAGGGATTTGAGGTTGCTGTGAGCTGGCTGATACCATAGCACTTTAGCCCAGGAGACAGAGTGAGACTCTTTACCCCCCTCCCCCCCAAAAAAGAAAGAAAGAAAAGGGGAGGTAAGATGCTCTTGAAGAGGACACCTGCAATAACACGACTAGTACTTTCTTTAAATTATCTTCCTAGGCTTCACCTTAGGGACTTGTTCCTTTACCAGGGTAACTATGGCAGAGAGTAACTGGAATCCAGAAAGCGGCTCTGATCACCTGGTAAGTTTGGGGGTTTATCGAGATTAGGCAATGAACAGAGTTTTTATGTGAGTATGCCTCATGTGAGCTTGGTGGGACCGTTAGCCCATTCCATAACTGTTTCCTGAAGAAAAAATGTGTAATTGAAATACAAGTCCTCAACACGGGCAGAATTTTCATGTTGACCTTCTGATCTGTGCAATATATACTATAATTGTAGAAAGGACAAGTGGAAGTCTTTGAAGCTCTTCCTACCAAAAGGCAATGCCAAAGCAATACTACATTCCTAGAGAAGTCCTAGACCAGTGCCATCATCAGACTTGCAAGAAACAGGAATGACTGTTCTTAGCACATCCCTGTTTAGCTTCCTTCTTAACCAGTGCAAAACGAGTCTTGGATAGTGAGACTGTTAATTAGGCAGTAATTCAAAATGCAGACGGTATTCCACATAAATTCTCTTTTTTCAAGCAAATCAGCAGAGCTCCCAGTATCTGAAATTACAGCCACTGATCCAACTGGTCTATTTTTCTTTCTATAAATAAGGAAAGAGCACCAGAAGTGGTTTACTTTTACCTCATAGGGATACCAGAACATGCTTTATTACTTCAAGGCTAATCAGCTCGACACCTCCGGGTAAGAATTCAGTCTACAGAGATCTTCTTCTTCTCTTATCCCTTAAGACTTTGCTGTGGTCCATTCAGTGAGAGAATTATTCTGATGTAAAGTAACATTTTAAAATATCTTCAGATGTTCACAGTCTCCTCATTTATATCAGTAAATTAAGAAATTAAATATTCAACAACAAGGGCATGAACCAAATCCTGATCTGCCTATGTAGTTGTATGGAAAGACATTTACCAAGAATTTGAAACACATTAGGAAGTTCTTTATATTATTGTGCTCAGTGCATAAATTCTACATTATGATCATACTTATGTTTTTAACTATGCACAGAAAATGATATTAACAAGAAACTAATGGTAAAGGCCCAGCAAGATAGACACACATATTGCTAACACAAATGCAAATTCTACAAGCTTTTCACGAAGTAATTTGTTAGTATATTAAGGAGCCTTAAAAAATGTTCACAATACTTGTGCCAACCATTTCATTCCCAGGAATTTTCCCTAAACTTATCCAGGGATGCAAATAAAACTTTAAATATAGGTATTTATTCAATGCAGTATTACTTCTATTAACCAAATTTGGGAACAACTTAAAACTCTCAAATGTGTGAATCATTATATTATTATACCTGTATGAAATGGAATATTATATAGATATTACATTGAACTCAGAAATATTTTGATAACATTTGAAAAGTTTGTGATATCTAATAAAGCAAGACATGAAGCTGCATATACCATCATGTCAATCTATTAAATATACACATTTTTTAAGAAAGACTGATTCAAAAACATAAAGTCAGCATACTATATGGCCACAGTTTTTTCACTGAAACTTATAATAGTGAAAAACCTGAAACAACTGTCCATGAATAGGATTAGTTCAATAAATTATGGTATATCTATTCAATAGAATAGTATAGGACTGTTGAAAATAACAAAGCTAGAACTATAAGTACTAATAGGAAAATACTTAAAGGATACAGTGTTAAGTGGCATAAGAGTAACATAGAATTTAAGGAAAAATGGAACCCAGTTTTCATTTAAATAATAACATATTAATTTATGAATATAAAGAAATGTGAAAAACTGAAGCTTTTAACAGTAATTATCTCTGGGAGTAGAATTATAGGAAATGTTTGCTTTATGTTGTATATATTTCTGCAGTGTAGCTACCATGTATTCTGTTTGTAATTAGAAAAGAATTTTAACTTTAGAATTTTTTTGTGAGGGGGGAAACAGAGTTTCACTTTGTTGCCCACGGTAGAGTGCTGTGGTATAATAGCTCACACAAAACTCAAACTCTTGGCTCAACAGATCTCTTGCCTCAGTCTCCCAAGTAGCTGGGACTACAGATGCCCGCCACAACACCCAGCTAATTTTCCTATTTTTAGTAGAGATAGTGTCTCACTCTTGCTCAGCATGGTCTCTGAACTTCTGAACTCAAGGGATCCACCTATCTGGATCTCCCAGAATGCTAGGATTACAGGCATGAGCTGCTGTGCCCAGCCTTAACTCTACAATTTTTAATGCTATAAATATTAAGCCTAGACTAAGGTGGAAAATCTCAATTAACTCCTGGCAAATTTCTGGGCTGCAAGCCCTCAACAAAATGGAGTAAGTCTGGTTCACTCCCAAGATAGATGGGAAAGTACTCACTGACAACTGGCTTGACTAACTCCCTGAGAAACAGACCAGTGGGTACCAACTGTCCCTGGACTGACCTTTAAGAAATACTAGGTGGGATCTAACCCCAGCGAGAATGGCCCACATCACAAACTCTGAAAACTGCAGATGCTGGCGTGAATGTGGAGAGAACGGAACACTTTTACACTGCTGGTGGGACTGCAAACTGATACAACCTTTTTGGAAAGAAGTATGGAGAAACCTCTAGAACTCAAGCTAGACCTCCCATTTGATCCTGCAATCCCATTACTGGGCATCTACCCAGAAGGAAAAAAATCCTTTTATCATAAGGACACTTGCACTAGACTGTTTATTGCAGCTCAATTTATAATCGCTAAAATGTGGAAACAGTCTAAATGCCCACCAACCCAGGAATGGATTAACAAGCTGTGGTATATGTACACTATGGAATACTATTCAGCCATTAAAAAAAATGAAGACTTTACTGCCTTTGTATTAACCTGGATGGAAGTGGAATGCATTATTCTTAGTAAAGTATCACAAAAGAATGGAGAAGCATGCATCCCATGTACTCAATTTTTATATGAGGACAATTAATGACAATTAATGACACGGTGGGGGTGAGGGAAGGGGAAAGCAGTGAGAGAAAGAATGAGGGAGGGGTGGGGAAAGGAAGAGCAGAGAGAGGGAAGGAGCGAGTGGGGTGGGGTCTTGGGGTCTTAGTGTGAGCCACACCTTTTGGGGGTAAAATACGATTGTAAGAGGGACTTTACCCAACAAACGCAACCAGTGTAACATGGTTTCTTGTACCCTCCATAAATCCCCAACAATAAAAAAAAAAAACATGCAAAATATATACTCTGACCACATACTGATCACTTTAAATTAGAAAATAATAAGAAAAACTTATCTTCCAACTATTTGTAAAGTAAGCCACACACTCCTATATAATCCATGGGTCAAAGAAGAAATCACAAATGATAATAGAAAATATTTCTAACTAAATGATGATGATAATAATAATAAATCAGAATTTTTGGAATGAAATAATAATTTAAATGCTTATATTAAAAAATAAGAAGTTTAAAAATCAATTATCTAAATTTCCACTTTAAGAGGTTAAAAAAATAAAAATAAATTAAACCCAAAGTAAGTAAAAACAGGGAAATAACAAGTAAAGAGGAAATATCAATAAAATAAAAAACTAACACCAAAAAAAGGAACCTTTGGGAAACTATCACAGTCTAGAGGAGCGTAAGGAGATACAACAGCTAAATGTAACGTGATATTCTGGAGGGAATACCATTCTGAAACAAAAAACAGACATTAGGTAAAAACAAAGAAAATCTAAATAAAGTATATGTATTAGTTAATAACAGTAACATACATATGTTGGTTTATCAATTATGACAAATTTATTCACAAGAAAGTAAGTTGTTAATTATAGAGGACACTGGCCAAGCCTGGTGGCTAACACCTGTAATCCTACCACTCTGAGAGGCCGAGGCAGGAGAATTGCTTGAGGTTAGGAGTTCGAGACCAACCTGAGCAAGAGCAAGACCCAGTCTTTACAAAAAATAGAAAAAAAAGAAAAACTAGCAAGGTGTGACGGCAGGCATCTGTAGCTCCAGCTACTCGGAAGGCTGAGGCAAGAGGATCACTTGGACCAAGAGATTGAGGTTGCTGTGAGCTATGATAACACCACGGCACTGGATCCTGGGTGACATGGTGAGACTCTGTCTCTAAAACATAAATAAAAAACAATAGAATAAACTGGGTACATGTATATGGCTATTCTCTGTTACATCCTTGCAACTTTTATAATATCTAAACTAAAACTGTCCTTTCCAGTTCATTTCATGAAGCCTAATCTCAAAACCTAAAAAGGACAAGACAAGAAAAGAAAATTACAGACAAATATCTTTCATTATCCATGTATATTATCCCACAACTACAAGACTAGTTCAATAATAAAAAATCTATTTAATTTTCACTACATTAAAAGAATAAGGGAGAAAATCTCTGATTATTTCAATCAGTCCAGGAAAAGCACTTGACAAAACCCTAGTTTTCCTGGGACTGTCGGCAATCTGAATCCCATATCCTGGAAAACCTCTCAGTCCTATGCAAACCACAGCAACTGGTCATCCTAGCTTGGGATGGCTCTTTGACACTGAGAACTGGAAGCCAAGAGATTGGGCAACAGGCCCACCCAACATGTGTACACTGTAAAGCCACAGAGCCTCAGAATTTGTCTATCAATTGGAGTCGGAAAAAGAAGAGACTCCACAGTTTTCCCCCAGAGCCCATTGCTGTGGGAGAGAGTTCTGGAAAAACACTATTAACATTACTCAAGTATTAAGTGATGGTATTTTCTCCTTCCAGTAGTTCAGCGGTTCTCAGAGTTTTGCAGGGTTTTTTCCTCCCTTGCTGTCTTTCCTGACTCTTCTGTTTCATTTCTTCAGGGAGAAGGATATGACAGAATGGAATACAAGAAAGTAATCTCTCTGGTTTATGTTTCCAAAAGCTGATGCCCTGGAGGGAAAAGAAAGAAAGGCTCTAAATCCAGGCTGGTGGTGAGTCTTAGGGAAGTGCCAAGATACTGGACAGATAATCACTGTGTAGCTGATCTAGACTGACAGGGCAGAGCCTGCCTGCCAGAGACTTCCATGCCCTAGCCTGGCACACAGGGAGAGCCACCAGAGCCAAAGTGGCCATGGTGACAGAAGCAAGGACAATCTTCATGAAGAGATGACCAAGAACCAGATGGGAAGATGGATACTCCAGAGGACACCTGCACAGATGTCATACCAAGGACCACAGTCCTGCTCACCTCCCTTAAAGGATGCCATATAAGACCCTGGAACTGAGCACCGCACCAAGGGTAGTGGACTAAATGAAGTTTCTGCCACCCTGTCACAATGAAGATCTCAAATAATTGCTACATTAAGGAAAAAGATAGTAGCATTCTTTGCATATCTGAGTCTATAAGCAGATTCACCTGCCACGTAGCATCACACAGGGACAGAACACAGGATTTAAAGTCTGAGACCAGGCTTTGAGACCTGGCACTACCACTCCAGAGTCTGTCATTTATTAGGAAATTCTTCTGCACATCTCACAGGACTTCTCTGCTTCATTTTCTCTCCTGCTCCCCTCTGAATAGAGGAAGGACAGCTGATATCACCCCCGTGCCCCTACTCTCCAACAGCTGTTCAAGCTTCCCTCAAACATCTGAAGACCAAACAGTGCTGCTCTTTAAAAACCACGCTTCGCCACCCCAGCTTGCATTTGTCCACTGCATTCAAGGATGACAAGTTGAATGGGGGCTGCCACCCCAGCTCTAAAACTCTACCAAGAGCTCCTTTCATACCAGGAAATCTTTTATTTAATCTTTGCGAGCAGCCGCAGTGCACATAGCCAGCCACTGTGTGCAAATTGTCTCTGTGCCCTTGATCTGGTAAACATCTGAGCTCCCCACACTCTCAGCCCTGAGCTTCCCCTGGTGACAAAATGAAGGAATCACTTTCCCCGGGTTGTCCCTCAAGGGGAGTGCGTGCCCACCTGCAGTGGCGTGGCCACAATCAGGATCTTAGGAGGCTCCGAAGCACTGGATATGCTGGGATAATACATGGTAGGTAACAATTAGGGACTTATGTGGTCAAGTAGAATTGGGAAATTCTGCTATAAGTAAAAGCAAAGAGTTGTCTTTAGCCCGAGCCCGAGAGAGCCCTGAAAATTCTAATGTGCTGAAGTGCTTTCCAAGCTTCTGTGACCCCAACTGCATAGAGTTCCCCCTCTTGCCCAGACTATTATGAGTGTGTTGTGTTCCCCTCATGTGGTCACAGCTACATTTCCTCCTGGTTTACTGTGGTGGCCCACTCTCAGAGGTCCCCTCAGACTCTTTCCTCCCAAAAGTACCAGCTACAGCCCAAAACACTTTTCTGAGTCCACATGCTCTTGAATATGGCTAAAGCTATCTGTTCCAAGATGACAAAAATAGCTGAGCCATGTGTGATTGACAACATTGGCTCCACATCATGATGACCAGTATCAGTTTCTGAGGGCTGCTGTAACAAGGTACTACAAACTGGGTGGCTAAAAACAACAGAAATTTATTCTCTGACAGTTCTGGAGGCTAGAAGTCCAAAGTCAAGCTGTCCTTCTGAAGGAATCTGAGGGAGGGTCTGTCCCACCCCTCTCTCCCCACTCTGGTAGTTGTCAGTAACCCTGGATGTTCCTGGGCTCACATGTACATCCCTTCATCTCTGCCTCCATCCCTGCACGGCATTCTCCCTGCGCCTCTGTGCATGCCTGTCTTGGTGTCTTCTTCCAACAGGGACACCAGTCATTGGACTAAGGCCCCTCCCTATTCTAATATGACCTCATTTTTACTAACTACATCTGCAATGAATCTATTTCCAAATAAGATCACATTCTGAGGTTCTAGGAAGGACCTGGATTTTAGGAGGTGTGCAGATAGGTGATTCAACCCAGTATATCATCTAAGATGTTTTCTATGATTTTGTCTCCAGGCCTAATCTCTGGGAATGGGACATAAGCATTGGTATTCTTTAAAGATCTCTGGGTAATTTCAATATGCAGCCAATGTTGAGACTCATTTTGGAGACCGTTATTTAGCCCAAGACATTATACCTACATCATTTATTTATCCTCCAATTTATTCTATATATAGTGGCTGGAAGAATCCCATGTCCACGTCATTTTCACCACACTCTTCTACTCTCAAAACTAGATCAGGACCCCTCCTACCATTGAATCAGAGCCAGCTACCTAGAAGGGGCCAGAGGGACCCTCTAGTTCTTCTCTGAACTGATGAGGAAGGAGCCTGGGGCCTTAGAGGTCACTCAAATCATCAGTAACAGTTTAGGGGATCTCTTGATTCCAAAGTAGAGCTGTCCTCAAGATGCCATGCCCATCTCTCCCACTGGTTCCCTTCCATCTCTCTTCATGGCAAGTCACTGCTCTCAACAGCTAATGGATATGTTTCTATTCCTTTTTATTTGTGTAGATACAAATAACCTTGCCTTCAAGTCTGATCCCCCAAACCTCTCTTTTAGGAAGTCTCTCCAGGTGAAAAATGTCTAACTCTAATCACTTCTTTGTTCCAAGTTCCATGTATCAGAATGTCTACATTAAGTCAAGCCTGTATTAATCTCACTTACCTCTTTGTGGCCTTTTAAAAATTTTAATTTTTGTGTTCTATCTACCTGTTTGATCCCAGATTTTCAGCATTTTTTGGTCTTCTCCCACATACTACTCAGCCTATAATCTAACACACTTTCTTTCTCTCACATGCGCATGTGTGCACATTGCTATTGATGCTTCTGAAATGCTCTTAATTAGGGGGTCACATTCTGTGAACCACAGTCAGATGTGTCTGGAAGAGAACAAGGACAAAAACTCATACATTACTTACGTATTGAAAGTAAAATTGGGTTCAAAGTTGTTCGTTTGTTTTCCCTCTGAATTTGTGAATGTGCTGCCATTACCCTAAGTGGCCAAAGACACCCAGAATCTCCCATCATCTCTCCAAAAAGGTAGGATTCTTACAGAAAGAGAGACAAGAGTCATTTTTAATTGATGTCATTCAGAAGGGTGCTAACCAGTAAGGCATTAGCCTTGAATCTAGGCTACTGTCTTGAAAACAGTTTTTCCCTAGTCTGCCCTCCCCACTTCAAGGTCCTCCACTGCATAACTTTAAGTCATCAAGAACTGAGGCCGCGCAGTGGTTCATGCCTGTAATCCCAGCACTCTGGGAGGCCAAGGTGGGTGGCTGATGAGGTCAAGACCAGCCTGAGCAAAAGTGAGACTCTATCTCTAAAACAATAGCTGGGCTCACACGTACATCACTCCATCTGTAGTGCCAGCTGGGCACCTGTAGTCCCAGTTACTTGGGAGGCTGAGGCAAGAGGATTTCTTGATCCCAAGAGTCTGAGGTTACTGTGAGCTATGATGCCATAGCACTCTACTGCGGGACATGAAAGTAAGACTCCGTCTCAAAAAAAGGAAAAAAAGGAATTGAGCTCAGATGGCATTGATGTATAAAAATCCTAGTGTCACTTAGAATGTCTGTCCCTTCCCTGGGGCGGGTGGGCCAGAATGCCTGCCACCCCCACACCAGGGAGGAGATTACTATACAGAAGAGCAAGGGAAGGACCCATGCTTTTCCAGCCTGGAGGATGGTGGGAGAGCTGAAGAGAGAAGAGGACAGCTATGAGAAGAATATCACCATGGGCCCGCTCTGTGTTTGGCATGGAATAAGGGAACCTAAGAGAGAGGAATGTGGTACAGCCTCTGCTCCTTGCACAGACTTCCACAAAAAGAGCCGGATCCCTTACACCGACCCAGAGCCAGACCACACCACCCTGGCAAGGCAGCAAGGAGGGACAGAGGGAAGCTCTGAGCTTTCACTTTACTGATGGTGAAAGCCAGGGGCCTGCTGGGATGGACAGAGGCATTGTCCCACACAGGGATCTAAAGGCCAGCCAGAGGAGGAGCCCCCAGTCCGGCTCAGGGTGACACCAACCACAGTCTTAAGGGACCTCAGGCCACAGCCCCTTACCCCCCACAAACCAGATGCCTTTTTAGGAAGAGAAGCAGTCAGAGGTTGGAGGCGATCTGAAATTCAAACTATTTTTTCCTAGAAAGTCTGAGCATTCCTTGAAGGCTTTGTTAAAACGATCAAATCAGACATTCACTCAAACCAAATTAGACCTTTCATTTTTTTCTTTCCACGGCGGTTGGGGATGGGGGGGATTGTGAATTAAACTAAAACAACTATAAGCAAAATAAATCTTTCCATATCCAAGCACCAGGGGGGGTTAGGTTTTTCAGAGCTGTACCACCAGTGTGCCCTTCTTGAGACACCTACAACTCTGCATTAATTTCAGAATTGCCAAAATACCCAGATACCAATGAGGATAGAAATTCTTCCCCTGAACTAGCAGTGTGAGTTACCTAGCAATGTGTTACAGATTTATCCTACTAGCTGTATGTGAATTAAATTTTAAAACTCCAACTGATTTCATTTCCAGTCCCTAAATATCCAGGTGGCTGACTGATTAATTAGAATTGTCACAGGGGTTAATAATTTCACCCTCCAACTTCCACCCCTTCAAAATCTGATGTCTTGATACTCTTGCTGATAAGGTGAGGGGTGTGGGGCACGCAGCCCAGGAGTGGATCAGAAAGCAGGGGCCTGATGAGTCATCCAGGAGATGAATTTTTCACAACCGCCTCTGCTGGAGCCTGTTACCATGTGGGCGGGTGGAAGCAGGAGCATCGGAGTGACATAGATGAGCAAGGTGCAAATCAGCAAAGCCCCATCATGTGCACAGGGGGATTCTCCTCAGCACCCGCTACCTCCCTACACTGCCCTTACTGCAGGAAAGAGCCAGCAATCACTCTTCCCCCAGAAGCCCAGACAGAACAAAGGCCCAGCCCTAGTTAACAGCTATCCCAGGAGGAGGTCGGTAGCTTTGCCATGGGGGAGGGGGAAAGCAGGCTCAGGCACCAACTATCAGAAGCCCTGTTAACTTCAGATGTTTGACAGACAGATGGATCAGTAACTTGCCACATTCCCAGGAAAAGAAAAGCATCAGATTCCTTATCGGAGAGCACTGGGTATACCAGGCTCTGCTATACGCTGTCATGCAGATGCTCTCCTGAACAGAACATACAGGGTTAATTCCATGATTTTTTCCAGCTCCTCTGAAGTTGCAGGCAGAGCTGTGTTTGGCAAGGGGTTTGCAGGTGAGGTTATGGAAAACATTTGTGAATATCAGGTGAGAAAATGTCTCCTTCCTTTGGCAACTGCCTGGGGCTATTGAATCCACTTCCGGATATTACTTTTTGGACAAAGTATAAACATTTGACTGAAATTCTATTCTGGAACCATAAATACCTTACGGACACCAACCAAGTAGATCTGGGCACAAATGCTGCTGCTTCTGGGGACAGTGACAGGGCAGCTCGTGAGAATTCGAGCTTATTTCAGTGTCCCACTTTGCCCAAATTCTAAGTGTTCACTCTTTCAGGCTTAAAAACAACCACAGGATATGTTTCTTCCCATGAAACAGTGCTATGACTCTGTGGTCCCCAGCCCCCAGCCCATGAATCGTACCAGTCCATGGCCTGTTAGGAGGTGAGCAGTCGGTGAGCCAATGAAGCTTCATCTGTGTTTACAGCCGCTCCCCATCACTGACATCACTGCCTGAGCTCCGCCTCCTGCCAGATCAGCAGGTGCATTAGATCCTCATAGGAGGGAGAACCCTACTGCAAACTGCACATGTGAAGGATCTAGGGGTGGGTGTTCCTTATGAGAATCTAATCCCCCCACCCTAGTCCATGGAAAAATTGGCCTCCATGAAACTGGTCCCTTGTGCCAAAAACATTGGGGACCACTGCTGTTAATGATGGCCAGAATCCCAAATACATATCCAACTGTTTATAGCATTGAGGAGGCACCTATGACAAGAAAGAAATTTTACTTGACTGTGAAAACACCTAGGGCGGAGTCTCCATTCAGGCTCCTTCTAACTGCACTACCCTCGCTAAGTTATTTCTGAGTCTTAAAACAAAAATTGTGTCAATGCGCAGTAGACTTATTTCAATTCAATAAGCCATGTGTCGAGAACTGGGGGTTCGATTTCGATGTTCAAAGGGTGTCTTTCTCCAGACATTGGGGTCCTGCAGCCCTGGCTCTCTCTTGCTGGATACCCTCCTTTAAGCAAGTTTCTCCATCCTAAAATTCAATAACAATGAGAGATGAGCTCACTCAGGCAGATTCTGGAGTCAGACAAATTTGGATAAATTCTAACTATACCATTGACTTTAGGCAGGTAATAGTATTAGCTATTGACTTTAAGTAAGTTATTGTCCTTTCCTTATCCATGAAATTAAAAAGGCATTGTAACAGTAGTTTTACATACATGCTATGTATGTAAATCCCTCATCACCCTTCCTACAAGTCATCAAGAACTGAGGCAAGACTTCCTACAAGGCAAGACTCAATTTAGGTAGTTATGTTGTTGTTTTTGCTATTATTTGGGGTTTATTTTTTTAAGTTTATGGTGAGGAGAAGGATGGACCAAATTCAGGTAGTTATTTTGTTGTTGTTACTGTTGCTAATTTCTAAAAAAAAACTAAACTTTATGGTGAGAAGAATAGTTAACCGGCACCATGAACAATCTTTAGTAGGTGCTAAATAGTGGTCACTTTTCTTGCATCGGAATTAAATCTTCCAGGAGCAAGGAATATGGACCCTTAAAGAGAGTATTAAAATGAGAAGTGATAAGGACAAGTACGGGCCTAATAAAGTGCTGTGGAACCCATGGAAAGAGAGGCCCTATCTGAGAGAGACATGGAGGCTTCAAGAAGAGGCGACATTGAGCTGAGGAGGCATATGACCAAGAACAGAGATGCTGACATTGTTCAGACAAAGGAAGAGTTTGAGCAAAGGGTTGGAGCTTGAGTTGCATTCAGCATGTATGGGGAATAATTTTTTAAATGACATAATCAGAACCTAAGGCACAAGGGTGAAAGATTTTAAGAGAAATCACTATTAAAAGAGAAGCATAAAAAAACAAAAATAGATTGGCATCAAATTGCAGTGGACTTTCTAAGAATTTAGGCTGCATCTTTGGACCATTTTCAGTATTTTTCACAACAGACCTATGTCAGGGTCAAGGGAAAACTTCCCCTCCACCTTCTGAAGGCTTACTGAAAATAACCTGACAAAAGGCATATTTATAGGAGAAAAGACAGAGAAAATTTAATAACGTGCACACATGTGCATGGGAGTTATACAAAATATGAACTCAAAGAAGGGCCAGATGGCTACCACTTAAATATTCTCTTCACAGAGGGTAGATGTATGGACTTGGGAGGTGGGAAGCAGATGTCAGAGGATGAGGGGAAAAGCTACCCAGGAACAAAGGTTATCTCATGCAGACAGTCTTCCAGGTAACCTCAGAAGAAGAGATGAAAAGTCTATCTGGGGTGGGACAACACCCAGTCTCTTTCCTTTGGGGCTTGATCTTTCCTGGTTATTTGATGATCTCCCTAGGGAACGGGTTTAAGAAAATTGCATTTCTTTGGGAAAGCAGCTTTGTTAGCCACAGAAAGAAATTCCAGAGAGAAAACCCCTCCCTTCCTGAGCTTGGTAGAGAACAAAGACTAGGTCAAAAGGACTTTGATTTTGAGGGAGCTTTTGAGGCTTCTCAGCCTGTCTTTGGGGTGTTGCTTTTTGAGCCCCAAATCTACATTAGAATAACTGTTAGAGAAGCAGGTTTACCGAAGCATCAGGTTGGCAGGGATGCCCAGGGATCCAGTGATTTCACGAGCTTCCCCAGTGATGCTGATGGACATGGAAATTTGAAGACTATTGCTATAGATCTTGGGATCCCTGTGAAGGGTTGAAGGCAGGTGAAAGTTACAGTGAACACTGTTATTTGTAAATGAGACTGACAGCTGTGTAGAAGACGGTTGGGGGTAGGGCTGAGAGGCAGGAAGACACCGCAGGGTGATGCACACCTGGGCTGACTAGGGCAGAGGCACTGAAGGCCAGAAGGTAAGCCAGAATAGGAGGCATCCCATCAGAAGGAGGTAGTGGGCTGAGGTCACCCAAGGCAAATCTGAATGCCAGGGATATGTGGTTGCAAGAAATATCCTGGAAATGTTAAGTCCTTTCTGGCGGCACGGAGAGAGTGAAAGAGTCGTACTTAGGCATTCAACAAGCATAAATAATCTACAGGCAGATTTGCAAAAGCAGTGAAGAAATCTTGTCAGAATTATTGCTTTCTGGGAAATCGTATGCGGACAGGTGACAGATATCACCCGCTTTTGAGAGGTGGAAGCTGCCAACAGTTGTAAGTGATAAAGCTCTGCTTCCTTTATTTGGCCTACAGAGAATCCATTAGAAATCCCACCAGCAAGCCTGTCAGACTGCACAGCAGAGGAAAATCAATGTGTCCCTCACCTTAGGAACGAGAAAAAATATGAGAGAAAAATGTGGCCCTAAGGCAGAAAAAACCTACTTTACCCAAGAGTATGATAAGCCCTGGGAATAATTAGGCATTTCTACACGAAAAATAATAAAGAAGAATATACAGGCTCTTTCTAAGGTGAACTAGGCAAAATCCAACGCTAGACCGGGCAGGGCAACGGGAGGAAGCAGCTTTTTTCTAGCTCCTCCTCCATTCTTCTTGAATTCTCCTTACCACTTCTTCCAGCCGCCCAGCCACAGGCCTGTATTCCATTAGAATATGAATGAGAAGCCCTTTGGGAGAATTTTATGCTGCCATGGCAACAGTAACCATGGCAACCCTTAATTAATTGGATGATGATGAAGTGGAAGAAGAAAAAAAAGCCAACCAGAACGGATACAACTCTAGAGGAAGTCATGGTGTGTAGTAATTATGTGAATTTCATTCAGCAAAGGCTTGCAGCAGGTCAGAAATGCAAATATCTCCCCCGCAGCCACCACCTACTCAGCTGCTTTCAGATCAGACAAATGTGAATGAGTGGCTCGGGCCTTGTGGATGCACAAACATACATATGGCTGCCCCGGCGCAGGCAGATTCTCCAGGGAGATAAAAACTGCAGCCTAATGTGGGGAAGGCTGGCTGATTCTACAGAGAGTGGCCAGAGTCAGCAGCTTTCATGCCCGTGTTTATAGCAAATGGTACCAAACAGGCAAATACTGTGGGAGCCTGCAGAACTGTTCAAATTGGAGGTGTCCTCTGATCAAAGGCAGGGGAGGGCTTGGTTTGTCACCACCAACTCAAGATGGCACAGTGGCTCCTACACACACAGATGGCTGGCAGTTCAAAAAGAACACCAATCTGGAGGGGGTGAGAGAGGAGGATCCAAATAGGAAAAGTCCCCAAAGAAACCCTCACTTGTCAGCTCTCTGTTAAGAACACAAAGTGGGGAACGGAGGTAAGCCAATTGCAGAGAATTTTTTTTTTTTTACAATATTGTTCTCCCACCCTAACCTACTTCAATTCCCTTTCTTCATTTATCCAAATTATATTCAGACCCCAGGGAACTGAGTTTTTGATTTTGTGAATATTCTCTGGCAGAGGAAGTAGTTAAGAAATGTTTAGCTTGGTTGAGAAGCTGCTTCCACTACACCCCTCCTTCCTGGCTCTAACCAAGAAATCTTGAACAAAAGTGCCCTAGGGCTATAACTTTCCTTCCTACAGAAATCCCAGACCCTCAGATCTGCTGGGCTTTCTATGATCCTTCTCTTATTATCCTTGTGAACAAAATGTTTGGAGTATTGGAGATGAGGTTCTGAAAGCATCTCCTAAAGCTGCCAGGCACCTCAAGGAGCAATGTGGCCTTCTTGTCTTAATGATAATCTGAAAAATTCATGCTCTTCTCATGACCCTATAAGTACAGTACTCATGATTGTTTTTATTAATTGCATTGTTATTATTATCCAAAAGCACCTTACCATATAGAGACACTGGACAAGTACCATCCAAAGCCACCTGAATATGTACCACCCAAAATTTTACAATCTGAGAACAAAATGACCCAACTGACACTTTTCTATTCATAAAGTTGTTTTCAAGGAAAAAAAAAAAAAGAAAGAAAGAAGATATGTAACCTATGTAAGCTCCCTTCTAGGAGAAACTGACCTTAATTTTTACCTTAATTGTCCCTTCTTGGAGAAACTTACCTTAATTCTTGAATGCACCAAAGTGCATTCAAATTCCCTGTCTCAGTATCAACAATTCCATCACACAATGCATGAAAGCTAATATGTTCAACATGAACCTAGAACAAAGCACACATCTGGCCGACTCAGGGAGAACAAGCACCTTTTCATTTTCTCGGTCAGGCATTCCAAGAGAGTCAATTTCCCTTTTCTTTTTCCAGATAACCAATTACTGTTTTTGCTGATCGAACCAAAGGCAGAGTGGAGGAAGGGAAAAGAAGAAAGACTCACATGAATCAATGATCTGTTTCCAATAATAACCCATGCCATCTGGTCTGACTTCCCTGCCTTCCTGACAAATACCCAAAGCACCTGCAAAATGGAGCACAAAAAGCAGATTCCTATGTGGTAATATGCACGAAATACATAATGTGTTACTTAAATGATTGACTGAAAAAGCCATTTTGCTCTGTGATAAAGGAAACCATAAATGCCCCCCTTGACCTCTGGAATATTTAAAATTACCGTGAAGATTACCTCACTCTTGTTTGAGAAATCATTAAGGGTTCACCAGACAATTTGCAGAATGTCAGGGTTTCTAAGTGGTAATAAAATCTCCAGTAGATTCAGAGAAGGAGTTGAATTGGAGTGCAAATGAATACAGCTCCAGGCACCTTGCTGCATCAACCAGTAAAACATTTCACAAAGTATTCAGAACCCAGCCACCATACCCTCTAGGTTCTCATCAAGGTGAAAGACTATATTTCTCTTAAAACCAAAACCATTTATATAGGAAGCATTCCAAAGAGACCACCTTGCAGAACCTTCCTCTTATTAACACCACTGCGATTCATTCAAATTGAACCACTTTTGCATGTTGGAAAGTGGCCCTATTAATTTATAATGACTCATAGTATGGTTTAAGGGTTCACACCAGTTCATTGCATCCTCAGTTCAGTAAGTTTATGGCAGGTCAGAGGCAAAACTGATTTCTTTTCACCTCCTCACCGCCAACTGTAAATATCCAGAGATATCAGGAAGAGAAAAAAATGTGGGCAGATGGGTTTTATTTTGTTTTGATTTGTTTTTCATTTTAGGACTGCTTTAATATATATTGTAGTACATGGTCAAAAAAAAAAATCAGGATCTTATTCCACATAAGCTATAACCTACCAAAGCAATATATACCCACTCCCTGTTTTTTAGTGCCTTATCCTGTTTGAATCAGAAGCCTCAGGTTCAAATCCTAGCACCACCGCCCCCTCCATTCTCATGCCTAAGGAGGCCTCAGTTCCCATTCTTCTAAAGTGGGGACAATATGTAGATGTCTTATATGGTATTTAGAAACTCAAATGAAATCATATATGCGTGTATATATGTCTACACGTCTACACACACCCATGCAGATGTGTATATGCATACATGTACACACATACGGTTGAACCTCTCTAGTTGACCACCTCCCTACATTGACCTCTTTAAATTGACCTAATTTTCATAGACCAGACATGCACCTCATGTACCTATCAGAGTTCCTTACGTTGACCACGTCCATATGTTAGCCTGTTTGTTACAGTCCCTTGGGTGGTAAACTTACAGAGGTCCTACTGTATTTATACACATTTATATGTATCCATGCACACCACACACACAAGTGGAGGTGCCCTCTGTAAATGCTGGTGATCAGAACTGCAGGCCGGCAGAGAACACAGCCCCTGCCTTCTGAGAGCCTACCACCTCGCCAGAGCTTTTATGCTCTTTTTCTTGCACACTAGTAACCTATTCTCAGAAGCTCCGTGGCCTCCGTCTTGCTCTGAATGCCAGCATAACCATGGGCTGGCTTTGGGGATTTGGGAGGACAGGGACTCTTTAAGCTCAGAAACAGCTCTTTTTTCCAGAACACCTATTCCACATTGGATCCCACATCAGTCCTTTTCCCTGCAGATTTTCAGAACCTTTCTCCTTTCACCTGTGGTGAAAATAACCGCTCTCCAAGCTCCTGCCTCCCAGGCCTATCACCTTTGATGCTTCCTTGCACTCCCATCACAGAGCACTTAGTCACTGCTCCTAACTCAGCTAAGAGTGTCAGGTCTTTCTCTCCTGTCCTACTGCTGTCATCATCCTGCCAGCCTCCATATATAAGAGATGACCAAGAGATGACCTAGCCAACAGTCTGGCTGCAAAGTTCCTTGACTTTTGCAAGGAAAATTGTCACCCACTCTCACCCCTTCTCACCGCCACACCCAACACCTAATCCTTGTATGAGGACAGAGGCCCATTCTGACCAAAGCCTTGGATCCTTCTAGCCAGCTCATTCCTCAGGTCCAATCTGCTTTTTTTTTTTCTCTATACATGTACATGTGTTTATTTGGTTCCACTTTTTGCCTTCACAAAATTAAAGAGGCTTAAAATTTAATAACAATAACAATGTTTAAGATAAGGACTAGAAACAAAAACCTCGGAAAGAATGAACGAAGATAAATACATTTGGAAAAGAAATCAGATGATTGCTGCAACGAAATATTGAGCAATAATAATAATAATGCAAAAAAATAGTAACAGTCACATTGTCAGATAAAAGTAGGTCTATCATAGAATGCTCTGACTCTGAGGTTCGATATGGAGTCATCAGTTAACTTCTTTGAATATTTATTTTTATAAATAAAAATAGAAGGCTCGGCACCTGTGGCTCAGCAGGCTAAGGCACCAGCCACGTACACCTGAGCTGGCGGGTTCGAATCCAGCCCGGGCCAGCCAAACAACGATGATGGCTGCAACCAAAAAATGGCCGGGCGTTGTGGTGGGCACCTGTAGTCCCACTACTTGGGAGGTGAAGGCAAGAGACTCGCTTGAGCCCAGGAATTGGAGGTTGCTTTGAGCTGTTATGCCACTGCATTCTATCCAGGGTGACAGCTTGAGGCTCTGTCTCAAAAAAAAAAAAAAAATTAATTAAAAAAATAAAAATAAAAGATAATTTCAAAAAATGGATCATGCCACATCTTATAGACAATAGAAAAAGAAGAAATACTTCAAAATCATTCTACTTCATCTGGATATACCTGATATTAAACTTGGAAAAAAATATATTATTATAAAGGGAAATTATAAACATATTTCACTTACAAATGAGGATATAATATCCTAAACAACATATTAACAAGTTGAATTAAAAACTATTGTTCAAATAATGTACTTTGGTCAAAATTAAATCCAATTTATGTGAAAACTAGTCACTATTTTCTTTTCTTTTTCCTTTCCCTCACCCCTTCGCTCCTTTTCGCTCCAGTCTGCTTTTTTATTCTGACATCCCATCATCCCATCAAGACCTTCAGTTTCTCAGAGCCACTAGCCCACTATCTCTTGCGTTCCCGTCCAACCGTTTTTATAAAATGTCTCTTCGTTTGCCAAAATGCTCAACTCACTTGAACCCCTCCCTGCCTTCTGCAGCACCTTCACTCCAAACCCTTAACCTTGGACAGATAGGACCTCCTTCTCTGGTCAGCCCCACGCTTGTTTGTTGAGTGCTTTGGCGTGTTTCTTGGCATGTTCTTGGCATGCTTCCTAAAGTCCAGCAAAGTATGAGTTGATAGCACTACAAGCACAAGGTCTCCCACCACAACTGAACTTTGAAGGACAGTCAGCAATCCTCCCTTCCTTGAAAGCGTCTCTCTCTCACTCTCCCTAAAAGACTGCCTCTTTCAGTCTCCAACCCAACCTTTGTCCATTTCACTTTGCTAATTAACTAGCATCTTACTTCATCAAGAAAACTGATACTACCCACAGAAAACTCCCACAACATGGAAAACTTAATGCAGACCTACATTAATTTTCAGTTCTTCCTAAATAGAGCGCGGAGGGACATGGTCTTGGATCAGTTCACTCAAGCTATGTTTATGGGTTGTTTCTTTGTTTTATGTTTGTGTTTTTTAACTTAAAAATCTCCTCTCACCTGAGAAGTTATCCCCAGAAGTCAATTCCAGTTTCTCCTACATTTTTAACCTCTTTTGTTCAGAGTTTCCCTCTTGCTACCCATTTCTCCCAACCTGAACAGCCAGACTTCTCAAAAAACTCATCTGCACTTTCTCTATTTCCTTTCTTCCCAGTTATTCTTCATTCAACCCATTTCAATGACCATATGTACACTTTCTGTTGAGCTGGTATATTTACCTAGGATGAATTTCTGGGTCAAACATCAGTATTTTTTTCATCCTAAGTAGATAAGTGCCAAACAGTTTTCCAAAGTGGTTGCCAAGTTAATAACGTCTACGCCTGTGAACAGTTATGAGAGTTCTAGTTATTCTTACATCCCCTCCAACCCTGATATTGAGTCTGTTTCATTTCAGCCATTCTGGGCTCTATGTCCAAGCATTTCATTGTGGTTTTAATTGGCATTTCCCTGAAGATCATACATTGAGCACATTTTCCACACCTATTGGTCTTTTAGATAAGTTCTTTTGTAAAGTTCCTATTCAAATACTTCAGCTATTTTTCTGTTGTTTCTTTTCGTATTGATTTGTAAGAGTTCTTTATATATTCTAGATGTGAGTTTATATATATATATGGCAAATCTTTTCCCCATTCTCCTTAGCTGTCTCTTTACTCTCTTTATGATATTTTTTTATGAATAAAAAATTTTAAATCTTAATATAGTCCAATTTTTTTCCTTTACCTATTCCTTTTCCTTTTTAGGTCCTACCTTTTGCTGTTGTTGTTGTTGTTAATAAAGACAGGGTTTTGCTCTTACTCTGTCTCTCCAGCCTGGGACCAATCAAAGCTCGCTGTAACCTGGCACTCCTGGGCTCAAGAGACCCTCCCACTTCTGCCTTCTGAATAGCTGGGACTACAGGAATGCACCACCATGCCCAGCTAATTTTTTGTTGTTATTGTTGCTATGTAGCCCAGGCTGGTCTCAACCTCCTCGGCTCAAGGTGATCCTCCCACCTTGACCTCCTAAATTGCTAGGGTTATAGACATAAGCCAGTGTGCCCAGCCAGTACCTACTTTCTAAAGAAAAAAAAATCTTTACCTACTCCAGGGTCATAATCTAATCACCCATATTCTAAAAGCTTTATTCGTTTACCTTTCACAATTAGATCTGAAATCCATCTGGAATCGATTTGTGCTATTATTCATGTTTGAATCTCTAGCATCTAATGTAGCCCCTGAAATTCAGTTAATCCTTAATCAATATTGTCAAAATTAATCAATGAGAAAGCATTTGGGAAACAAGGCAGGGAAAAGAAAAATTTGGGTCAAAAATCGATGCCGTGTGTCATCACAGATCTTCTGGGTTGATCTTCAGTCACTGCCCGTCTGCTACAGGGTCCACTTCTAACATACCTTTCCTTGATCCTTTATCTTCAACCCAAAGCCAAAAATTCCAGAATTTCTGTGTGAGCAGTATGAAGAAAGGAGGGACATCTTGGGAAAACTATGGCCAGTTCACATTTCAACATGCATTGGGGAGACTAAAAAGTTTCTACAAATCTAAAACCATCTGGCTTGGCGCCTATAACTCAGCCGGCTAGGGTGCCAGCCACATACACTTGGAGGAAGATTTCTTCCTCCTCAATTTTTTTGGAATTATTTCTGCAGTATAGGTACAAGCTCTTCTTTGAAGGTTTGTTATATAGCTGGTGGGTTCGAACCCAGGCCGGGCCCGCCAAACAATAACAACAACTCTAACTGAAAACTAGCCGGGTGTTGTGTAGGGCACCTGTAGTCCCAACTATTTGGGAGGCTGAGGCAAGAGAATCACTTAAGCTCAAAGAGAGTTTGAGGTTGCTGTGAGCTGTGATGCCACAGCACTCTCCTGAGGGCAACTTAGTGAGACTCAGTCTCAAAAAATAAAAAAAAAATTTTAAACCATCTTCACCCACATAAACAGACCACAAGGAGAGTGGAATGCTTCTTCAAACCTTTTTTAAATAAGCCATTTTTATCAAAACAAAGATGATATAGTGCCATAAATAGAAAGCTAACTGCTTCTCACTCTCTAGGGGTCCCTTTTAAGAAATGTCAGGAAAGATCCATGATTAGCTCTCAAACTAGAAAAGAAACCCATCCGTCACTGCAGGATGGGCCAGTTTGTCTATTAACACATCATGTTTTTCTCTCTGTGTGTGTCCAAAATGCTTCCATAGATTATTTCTCTCTGAAACAGAAAGATATTGAAATACAATATAAAAGATGACAAGATAAGAAGGCTTGATCCAAAAGAGAATGGAAGCCAGGCACAGTGGCTCACACCTATAATCCTAGCACCCTGGGAGCCTAAGGAGGGTGGATTGCCTGAGCTTAGGAGTTTGAGACCAGCCTGAGCAAGAGCAATACCTTGTCTCTACTAAAAATAGAAAAACTACTCAGGTGTTAGTGGCAGGCACCTGTAGTCCCAGCTACCTGAGGATCAGTTGAGCCCAAGAATTTGAGGTTGCCGTAAGCTATGATGACACCACAGCGCTCAACACCAGGGCAACAAAGTGAGACTCTGCCTCAAAAAAAGGAGAGGGATGGAAAAACCACATTCAGAAACCACATTTAGACCTAATGAAAAAAGATACTAAGGTTAGGTCTACAGATTTTCTCAGTGGCAAGAGAAATTGCTGGGAAAAAAATGAGATAAGTTCCTGGTCAAAGACAGTGGCCTGAGGAATGGAAGCAGAGAAGACAATAGCCAAAGGCATGGTTTGAGAAGAGTCTGAATTTAGCTCTGATCCATGCACAAAATAAAGGACACAGGCAAACGTTACTGAAGGCTCCCTGGCTTGTGGCTGTAGGACAGTGACAGCTCTGAATGGAGCTGAGCTGACACATATGGAATCCAAGGAGCCAACCTGGAGATTGACAATCTTGTCTGAGAACCAAGGGAACCAAGATCCACCCCAGATTCCTGCCGCTGACTAAATAAGAGTAAAGGACAAAGATGGTATGTCAGTACTGCATGAGATTAGCTGCTCTGCTGCTGGGATCCCTGAGTGCCTGACAGGTGGCAGAGGGTCCTGGATGACAAAGAACACTGACTCATCCAGCCTGATAAATATTTATTGGGTGATTTTTGGACTGAGCGCTGCGACTTGTCAAATTACCTTGAACTTTTCTACAGTCAGAAGATCTGGATTCAAGAATAAATTCTGTCCCTTATTGGCTGGTAAGACCTTTGTCAAGTTGTGTCTTCCTTTAAGCCTCAGTTTTCTCATCTGCAAAAAACAAGCATCTGAATTAACTGTCCGAAGTCCCTCCATCCCTGAACCTCTACGGCGTGTTGTCTCGGAACATTTCCCTCCCGGTGGAACTCAAGCTAATCAGCTCACACCATCCATCATTTTCCTGTCTGAGGTTTTATTTCCCTAATCATATTAGGGTAAATTTTCAGCCTCTCTCTGTCTCTTCCTTCCAATCCAATAAAGCCTATATGGATTTGTTTTGTATTTCATTTAATGTCATTATTCATCCCAACAGTCGCTGCCTAACCATTTCCCTGCCTATAGCATAATTAGCTATTAAAGAGCTATACTGGCATGGTTTTCAAGTTGCATCCTCTTTTCTCTGAGGTGGATTGACTCTAAACTGATTAAAAGATCTCAGCATTTCAAATGCAATTTTTAAAATGCAACATATTTTCAAGACTTCCACATGACTCTGCCAGGCCAAGGGAGCTGCCAACTCTTACCAACTGCCAAAGAAGGCAAATAAATAATCCTGAAAGTGGTTTTAAAATGAAAGTGACAGTGCTAACCTCTTCCACTGACTTCTAGTCTGTAAGACACCAAGGCAGATGTTTCAGATCTGCCCTAGGATGCAGTGGCTTCCCAGACTGGCCTTCTGAGTTAGCATCTAGGGATCACTCGCCATCTTCCCTTGCTTCACACGTGCCTACCTTCTTAATAAAGAGAAGTTCCTTTCCTCTTTAAAAGCCCTGTTCACTGCCTCAGTGAAACCTGAGGAGCATGTCTCTAGCTGTTGAGCCAGATTTCACCTCCTAACCTCCAGAATTCTGGACCTCATGCTTTGAGCCTTAACGTTTATTGGACTTTTGTTCTAACCTTTCAGATGCCTCCCACCTAGACCACGATCATGGACCTAAAACCTGGTTATGAGACAATTCAAACCCAATGGTCAGAATCACCACCCATTATGCCTGTAGACACCCAGATATCCTTCCCACTCAGCTCTATTCCCATCTCTTGGCTTTGCCCTATAAATGCCAATAAAATCAACTAAGGGATTTCTTCATCAACAATACCAGCTTGGACTGATTACTGTGGACTATCTGCACAGCCTAACACCATCAGGGGACCAGATGGAAATGGCCTCAGACCCCATTGACAGGAATGACCACCTGGCACAACCAGGAGCAAAGTACAGAGTGTCAAAGTCATGTGGAATTATAGGTGTCAGTTCTTTGTTTCCATGACTTTGAAATGTCTGTTTTTCTTATCTTTTCCTGTTAAATTATAGAACTCTTCAGTTAAAATCATTGTGCCTTCTCTTCCAACCCCATAGTGGAATTAGCTCCTCGTTGTGATTCACGAAACACTGTTACCACGCTAACTGAAAATACCAAGACTACCAAATCCTAGTGAGGTCAGTAGCTATCGGGACATGCATCTCAAGACCTCAGCCAGGATCACATCCACTATCAACTAAAGATAAAGAGTCCTGCTCCTGTCAACTAGACCCTCCTGCCCAGCTGTGGGAATAGAGTCCCCCTGGGCTGACAGAATGACCCTCCTGCTGTGGCTGTACAGCCAGGCTGCGCACAAGAGAATTTCCAAGGCAATGCATGTGACTTGAGATCAGTGAGTCAATAGCTCTATTTGAAGGAAGGTCCCCCATATCTAATTAGAACTTGTTTTTTTCTTTGGCCTGGTATAATATCAAATGGAAAACAGAAACAAAGCTTTTTGATTTCCCTCCAGGTCTCAACTCCAGAAAATGAAACTTTATCATTAGGCTTATAAATATTCCTCATGTTAAGGATGATGTGACTCAAACTGTGAGTCTGGGGGATTTCCTGATAACAGTTCAGCCAGGAAAATTAAAACTGAATTTTCTCTCCTTGGTATCAGAACATTCCTATTCAGTAAACAAGTAGTTAGTTATTAAAACTGCATAGGGGCCTAGGGCGGGGTGCTCACAGTCCTCTGTGGGGACTCAGCTTTTCCTAAAGCACTCAAGCAAGGCCATGTGCTCTATATTCTCCTCCCTGTGAATAGCACCAGGTGCTCCAACAACCTGGAGCAAAGTGGGTCTGGCCTTAAAGTACCCATAAGATTTCTAAACAAAGCAACAGGAAGGAAGCATTTCAGGCAGAGGAAAGAACGTGAACAGAAGGAAGTCAGGGCAATGTGTCTTTGGGCATGGGGTGAACAGATCCAGCTCATTTGGAGTATACTCTGTAGGGGTAACATGAAAAGAAATTCCTAGAGACTCTTTCCATCAGGAATAGACATTCATTAACTTTTGCGAACTATAATTGCATGGCCCCACTGACCCTGGAGGATGGAAGAAACATTATTGTTGGAAAGGCTCCTTATGTTCTTCAGAAGTTATTGATGAATACAGATTTTGAAACCACCCTTTAAATTAATAAAGGGATGCAAGGTGAGGATTGTGGTAGGGACCTAAACTCTGCAAAGGCACAGGCATCATTAAAAGTAATAATAATAATGACCAGCCATTGTCCCCCAGTTTGCTTTCCTATAATTGCTACTCAGGAGTCACATGGCTGATGATCATAAATATTCTTAAATTTCTGCATCGATAACGTCACCCTTGGGAAACCAAAGGAAAGTTTTTGAGATATATTCCAGGTCCTGCATTCTAGTAGATCAGCTGACCCACCCCACCCCACCAGACCAAAGGCCATACCAAGGAACTGACTCCACTAGTCTTATTACCCCTACCCAGGAACTAACTCAACACAAGACAACAAATTCTACACGTCTATGGTTCCATTGGGAACCCAGCCAATTAGTAGACCAAATGGGCTAGCGCTTTGCCTGACAAACTATCTTTAAAAACCCTTCCTCCCAAATTCTTGGAGAGATGGAATTGAGAAATGCTTCCTATCTCTTCACTTGGTGTTCTGCTATTTTAAAATCTTTCTCAGCTACAACCCTGGCTGGCTTGGTGTACAACCTTGTCTGTGCAGAGGGCAATGGTGACCCAGCTGAACTATAGCAATCTCAGTGGCAGCTTGTCCCTGTTTCTATTATGGGCCAGTGTGTTGCCATCATTTGATCACACGTCTCTCTTTCTTGCTAGAGTGTGAGTGCTCCATGGAGTGCGGTGACTGTCTCTTACTCATCTTTTAATCCTTCGCACTTATCATTGTGCCCATAACATAGTGAGTGCTCAGTAAATATTGAATAAATGAATTAATAAAGGAGTAAGTGGATACAATCATGTATCCTTACTCTCATGGCCCCTGAGCTTGTGCAAAAGGTACTGGATGAAAACTGTATTTCATAGGTACAGACATCATATTTGGCAGCAAATGTAGTGGCAGTGAAGGCAGCAGGAGAACCAGAAATTGGGATTCCATAGTGTAGAAGTGACCAATAGTGAAGAGCTCCTTTCTGATATTCATAACATCTAGACATCAAACTGTGAAATACACAAGAGCCCATGTAGAAGACTTCTTGCCAGAGAGTGCCTGAAGCACAGCTCAGCATTGGAGATTGCCTCTCAGTGACTTTGAAGCAAAACACTGGGTTTTGCAAATTACCATCACAGCTAAGCAAATTGATCATCTGGAACTTGTAGCTGGCTTGTTAGACTGTATCCAGAGAAGGGGGGCCTAGTAGCAGGTTTGGCTCAGCTGCCTGTAATTTTAAGCGCTTAATGGGATGATAATTTGCTGTTCAGTATGTTCATTTTGAAAAGCTTCCCTCATTCAGAGGGAAAAATGAATAAAACCAAGGCTTTTTGCTCCAAATCTGTGTGGAAACATCAATATCCTTCCACCAAGGAAACAGGTGGTTAAGAAGACATGGAAAGATGTAACAGACAGCTAGCGTCATCCCTGCCTCCAAAAAATGTGTGGTTCATTGTATTAACTCACCTTAAGAAGATTCCTATAACACAAGCTAAACTTTTAGTTCTTCAACACTATCCCAGTTCTTAACAGTCCCCAGAGACTTGATGGAGCATACAGTGAAGAGCAGACACAAAGGAGCAGAGGGTGTATATGATGTATGTGTTTCTGATCTCCTTGTGTACCAAGTTATTGGGGCTGGCATTTCCTGACAAGAGCTTATGTGAAATAACAGTCTAGAATATTTTCCACTCAAATCAAATGCAAACAGCTTCTAATGACATCATTAAGTAATTTTTTCCTTAATACACTTCACGCCTTCACACATCCTTTCTTTCTTGCATCTGAAATTAATTCTGAGGAAATCAGCTGGTCTTTATTTGCATTGTAAGTCCCTCAAGGAAGATCATGTTTCCACATTGCGTATTTTACACGCAAAGCCTAAAATGTACACTGCGTAAAAAGCCTAAAGATGCCAAAATATTAGCTTTTTATAAGATCTAGGGGCAAATGTGTTCTATGAGTCCACACAAAGAAGAAAGGGAAATGACAAAACTGATAAAATGATTCTCCGCAAGAGACCAAGGCCTTTTTTATTAATTCTTCAATTCATCAAACATTTAAGAAGCACCTACCAGGTACAGTGAAAGATTTTTTTTAAGTTATTATTATTATTATTATTATAAGACACAATCCTTGCCATTCATTTATTCTTTAATTATTTGAACATCAAGCACTGCCATTAGCTAACAATTCGAGATGAGTAAGATAAAGTGCTATCCTCATGAATGCTCACTTACTCCAGGGACTTACATCCCCAAAACGGAGAATCATGTCCTCTGCCCAGAAAGAGAGAGGAGGAATGTGATGGCAAGCGGGATATTAGCTGTATGCATAAGGTTTCATTTCTTTGAAAACATAACCAAAACAATATTAACATTCATTCAGGGAGAAGGGGAAGGAAAAAAATTTTTAATTTGTTAAATCTAGGTGGCAAGTATGTGGGTACTTAGTGGCTTCTTTTTCTGCCTTTTTTATTTTAAATATTGGTTTAACTAGTTCATAATTAAACTTTGTTTTGAAAACTGGACCATCATAATAATGATGGTGAAACAATATGCTCACAGCATGGTTAGAAATATGCAGAGTAGTTTACGTGGATGGAGCTGGAACATATTCTTCTTAGCAAAGTATCTCAAGAATGGAAGACAAAGTACCCAATGTACTCAGCCCTACTATGAAGCTAATCTATAGCTTTCCTAAGAAGACTAAAACCCAGTTATGGCACAAGAAATGGGGAAAGGGGTTAGGGAGGGGAGGGGAGGAGAGAGGATGGGTGGAGGGAGGGTGATTGGTGGGATCACACTTACGGTGCATCTTAGAAGGGTACAAGTGAAAATTACTAAATGTAGAATATAAATGTCTTCATATAGTGATTAAAAGGCCATGAAGGCTATGTTAAATAGTTCAA
>CAUYON010005156.1:0-23510 GCA_963573935.1 Arctocebus calabarensis | reverse complement strand
ATATCCTTCATGGCATTTCCTTGATCACTATATAAAGACATTAATACTCTACCTTTAATAAGTTTCGCCAGTACCCTGCTAAGATGCACCGTAGGTGTGTTCCCACTAATTGCCCTCCCTCTACCCATCCTCCCCCCACCTCTCCCCTACCTTTCCCCTATCCCTGTATTCCTTTGATAAACCTTAGTGGGAACCGTCTTTTAGTTTACATATTCTCCAATCTTCCTTGCAGGTTGGGATAATCCTTCATTATTCCACCCTTGCCACAGTGCTGTGGGTGGGAGTGACAGCTCGCAACATCTATAAACAAGTCACCAAGAAAACCAAGAGGTGTCAGGACCCCGACGAACCACCACCTCCACCAAGACCGATGCTCAGGTACCTAAGATCTCAGCTGTATGTGTATTGTCTTGAATGTTAATTGAATCCTTTGTTTTAGTTGAAGCATAGTCACACACGATAACCAAAAATTGCTGAGTCAGTTTTGGGGAATTCAAAGCATGAAGTTGTAAACTGGACTGCTCGGTTTTGAACATGGGTCGTGCCATCCTCCACGTCCTCTGTCAACTCTCACCTCCTCTCTGAGCCTTCCTAGCCCCCTTCCAAAGTGAGGCGGGTTCTATCTCAGAGAGTTGTTGCAAGAAATAAATGTGCTATTGTGCGAAGCATTTAAGGTGGTACTGGCTCCGTGAGAATGTCATCGATTTTTATTTCCTTGAGGTCATATGTCATAGATTTTAATTTACTCAAGTCTATGTCTGTTTAATTATTCGATACAAAGAACCGAACAATGTAGTATGTCCTTCAGATCCATTAGACTGGGAAAAACGGTAAATTATCACGTTGGTTTATCAGGTGCCTGCTGTGGACCTGGCCCTGAGCCAGGGACTTAAAGAAAGTGACAGTCCGTGGGAGGAGATGGCACGTGAGGAACGGACTCTTGGCTGTGTGATAAACAGTGGAGATGTTCTTTGAAAGCCCAAAGAAGGGTGGCGCCTGTGGCTTAAGGAGTAGGGCGCTGGCCCCATATACCCGAGGTGGCAAGTTCAAACCTGGCCCTGGCCAAATACTGCAAAAAAAAAAAAAGGCCAAAGAAAGGAAACGATAATGGCAGAGGGGACAGTGGTGGGCTGCTGGGAAATGCTGGTCCTCCAGCATGAAGCTTGTGGCTCAGGCAGAGTGGAGGGGAGGCTTTGCTCACTCCAAGGCGAGAAGGCACTGGAGGAAGCTCTGAGAAGGGCGATGTGGCGGGACCCCAGGGCGTGTGGGCTGGAGCGGCAGGAGCTGGGTGAAAGCTGGGCCTGGCGCCCTTGGAGACCCTGCTGAAACCTCAGCAGCCACGGAAGGGCGTGTCCCTACACGGTGTCATGTTAGTACAGCCGTGGCACCAGTGTGGATATTGACTAAAATGCGAGAGAATAACGAATTCCTTGAGGTCATTTGGACAGTCCCCATAAAGACTGGAGCCAGAGCAGTGTCGTGGAGAGCAGAGCAGAGGGCACTTATTCCTGAGACCCTGAGGTAGTTTCACTAGGGTCGACGGCCACCTGGATTTCAGAGGGACAGACATTTAAAGATGGCTGCGCGTCATCTGTTCTGGGGGGCCACAGTGCCATGGCAGATGGTGTTTCCATCAAGTGAGAAATAATACAGGAAAAGAAGAAATGGGGGCAGCACGGGGGGCTGGCACAGGGGAGGGAGGCTCTTTCTTGTGAAGAGTTTGCGTTTTTGGAAGTCCAGCGCTCATCAGGGAAGTCGAACCAGACATAGTCTAGACGGGGCAGGAAACATTTCCCTGTGTGGCCACTGAAGCCGGGTAATGAACAAGGTCTCCTGGGGAGAAATCAGTTAAGAAAATAATGTTCCCTGGGCTATGCCCATGTTTCATAGATGGGCCACAGACACATGACTGACCTCACTGGAGGAGAACAGGGGGAGAGTGGCTGTGTGAGTGACAAGGAGCAGCAGGGGCGCTCAGCCGCCCAGACTCACACCCGGGTGGGGGTGAGAGCTGTCACCTCTGCCACTTGTGTGAAGAGAAAGGAGAGATGATGTTTTGCTGAGAGACTTGGGAATCCTGTCCTTCAGCAGCTGGGGCTCAGAACTCTACACAGTCCCCAGGTGACCTCCAAAGACCCTTTTTGCTTTAGGCAGTGCGGGTCCCACCCTCTTCCCCCACATCCTTGAGCTTCAGGGAGCCTGAGCAATGCTCCAAGTGGCAGGTGGGACATTGCACTTGCTCAAGAGGCCTCTCCTGGCCCCGGAGAAGGTGGTTCCAGCATCACGATGGGAGGTTGGGGCAGGGGATGAGGTCTATATGAGTAAGTTGGTACAGACAAAGCTAATGTGGTGCCCCTGTTTGTAGGAGCTTGTCATAGAAGGGAGAGAGAAAGAAGGGTGTAGTTCAAGGGCAGGTATAGCGGATGGGGGAAATGCGAACATTTTGTATACGCTGACAATAAGCAGCCGTGGATGTTAAAGCTGAAAATGAGGGTTGATAACAGGAAGTTTTAGGGAAGAAAAGAAGAGGCGCAGAGATGGTGATAGAACCCACATTTAATTTTGGAAATGATGCTTTCTTTTCAAGTAAGAAGCAGATTTGAATTAGTATTATTGGAAGAAGGGGGCAGTTGCCTATATTGGCTTCCCTCTAATCTGCCACACGGAAGATAGGGTTAGAGTTTAGTAGGGTAATCTGTCTTTTCAGCAACACTAATGACATCTTAATGGATTTTAGTAATGGGATGATAGAGAAACTATATGGAAAAATGTATGACAGGTAATGCTTTTCTGCAGCCAATTCAAGACTGGGGGCTATATCTCCAGAAGAAGCCCATGTAAAATCAGGTTCTGATTGTACCCAGGCATATCCAGCCTGGGCAGAGAGCTCTGTGTTCAGGGAACTTAGGGGACTCGGAGATGCTCCAGACACAAAGGCTTCCTCTGTAGGACCAGCCCCTACTCTGTCCACCTCGTTTCTTATTACTCCAGCATTTCCCTTGCTCTCCCCAGCTTACCCTGTGGGCAGGGGGTTGAGGGGGCCTCTGCGCTATGGGAAGCTGCTAGTATCCAGATGCCTTTTTTTTTGGCCTGAATCTCAGTTGACCAAGGATGAGATACACAGCATTCAGAGGTCCTGGAACATGAGGGCTTAGCTGACCATTAATCAATAATTAATACATAGATTACACTTTTTGCATGAACTACAGCTCAGTGAAATCTTGAAGTTTATTTTGTAATGGACTGATTTACTAGTTCACCAGCCGGATTTTTAAAAAGCCATTTCCTCCCCCGCCCTGAAATGTATGTGTGTATATATATATACATACATACACATGTATGTGTAGGTTACTACAGAAGTTTTTAGATAGACTGTGTTATGGTCCATTATTTTTTGTTTCCAAGAACCACAATCAACAGCATCCTTCCTGATTCACCCATACAAGTTTTAATTTGCTGGGCTTATGAGTGTTTCTGGGAGGGTTTTATTTGTTCCTGTTCATTTGGATTTTATGCTTCTTGATTTTTTTTTTTTTTTTTTTTAGTATCTCAAAGCTTCCATAATGACACATCCATCTCTCTCCCTCCCTCGGCTGAAATCCTGCCTGCAAGAGCTGAGTGTTAGTTACCCCGCCTGCCCACAGGGTGGCAGAAGCGGACCAGCTTTCCTCAGCTTGAAACTATTACTATTACAGTTTGTGGTTTAAAAAGAATTGTCTAAAAATCAAAACAAAAACTTGTTGTTGCTCATGAAGCAGCCTCTAATGAAGTTGAGTTAACTCTCAGGCTATTATTGGAATAAGAATAGTAATTATTCTTCAAGGAATGACTCTTGAAATTGACGAAAACCTGGCATGCTGAGCCGTCATTCCTGCTCTGTCTCCTCCCAGGTTTTACCTGATCGGGGGTGGCATTCCCATCATCGTTTGTGGAATAACAGCGGCAGCCAACATCAGGAATTACGGCAGTCGGCCGAACGCACCCTAGTGAGTAATGCGCGTTCTCTGTGTACCTGACCCAATTGCTTCTCTTTCAAGTATGATCTAGATACTGTGGTTTCTTGCAAATTCTTAAATAATTTGTTGGGATAGGTAGCAGCTGATCTGGTTTCCCATCTTCTTTTCTAGTTGCTGGATGGCGTGGGAACCCTCCTTGGGAGCCTTCTACGGGCCTGCCAGCTTCATCACTTTTGTAAACTGTATGTACTTTCTGAGCATATTTATTCAGTTGAAAAGGCATCCTGAGCGCAAATATGAGCTTAAGGAGCCCACTGAGGAGCAACAGAGATTGGCAGCCAACGAACACGGTGAAATAAATCATCAGGATTCCATGACTTTGTCTCTGATTTCTACATCTGCGTTGGAAAATGAGCACACCTTTCGTTCTCAGCTCCTGGGGGCTAGCCTGACTTTGCTCTTGTATGTCGCTTTGTGGATGTTTGGAGCCTTGGCGGTTTCCTTGTATTACCCTTTGGACTTGGTTTTCAGCTTCTTTTTTGGAGCCACGTGTCTGAGCTTCAGCGCGTTCGTCCTGGTTCACCACTGCATTAACCGGGAGGATGTCCGACTGGCGTGGGTCATGACCTGCTGCCCAGGACGGAGCTCGTACTCCGTGCAAGTTAACGTCCAGCCCCCCAACTCAAGCGGGACGAACGGAGAGGCACCCAAGTGCCCAAATAGCAGTGCAGAGTCTTCCTGCACAAACAAAAGTGCTTCAAGCTTCAAAAACTCCTCCCAGGGCTGCAAATTAACAAACTTGCAAGCTGCTGCAACTCAGGGCCACGCCAGCTCTTTACCCTTGAACTCTGTCCCTCAGCTGGACAACAGCTTGACAGAACATTCAATGGACAATGATATTAAAATGCACGTGGCGCCTTTAGAAGTTCAGTTTCGGACAAATGTGCACTCAAGCCGCCATCATAAAAACAGAAGTAAGGGCCACCGCGCCAGTAGACTGATAGTGCTGAGAGAATATGCCTATGACGTCCCCACGAGCGTGGAGGGAAGCGTGCAGAATGGCTTACCCAAGAGCCGGCTGGGCAGTAGTGAAGGGCACTCGAGGAGCCGAAGAGCTTATTTAGCCTACAGAGAAAGGCAGCACAACCCCCCGCTTCAGGACAGCAGTGATGCCGCTGGCAGCACGCTTCCCAAGAGCAGTAGAAACTTTGAAAAGCCCGTTTCAACTAGTAGTAAAAAGGACGCTTTAAGGAAGTCAACTGTGGCTGAAGTTGAAAGTCAGCAGAGGTCTTATGGCCTCAACTTGGCCATCCAGAATGGACCAATTAAAAGCAGTGGCCAGGATGGACCCTTGCTCGGTACCGATTGCACTGGCAACGTTAGGACTGGATTATGGAAGCACGAAACGACTGTGTAGCGTTGCAGTGCGTCCTGGGCAGAAATCCGTACAAACTGTGATCATCACATTCCTCTAAGCTATGAACGTTTGAAAACTGTTTACATCCACCTTAGGGATTCAGAGGCGTTTGAAATCAACTTAGAAGTTTTGGATTTTACTTATTTTATATCCCCAAATTGTTGCCTTTTTTTTTAGAAATTAAAGCAAAAAAAAAAAAACCTTTTTAAAACCTGGTTTTACTTGTCAGAGCACCAACAGGCCATTCTGGCAATCTGAAATGTAATTTCTTTGACTCTGTAACATCTACTTTGCATTTCAGGGTTCTATTTAATATAATAAATAAGTGTTTCTCCCGTTGCCAAACTTTTCACTTTTTGTATTTTCAGCATAAGCATTTAGTTAAATTTTAATGACTTTTGTGCATTAAGATATTTTAATGAAAATTATATTTAAACAGTTACTTATAGCCACAGTTAATTGTACTCATGATGGCATATAATTCAAAGTGATTTGGGGTCGTCTGTATTTTGTAACTATACTTTTAAATGTGCTGTTTTTAAAAGATCTCACAGAATGTGTCTTTTGAACACAGAAATGCCTAAAACATTTTTTCTAACTTGGATGACTTGAGCCATATCATATTACCCTGTTAATAACTACTTTAGCTCTTCTATGGCTTTTCAGTGGTTTATATTTGGGTTATGTTTGCTTATTCCTTTTGGTTGCGGGGTGACTCCTGAATATATGTTATTCTTGAGTGTAAATGAAGAGCTACCACGTGGAGTTCATGTTCATTCTCCCTGGATTCCTGAGTTCATTGGTGTCATTCTAAAGTACTGATTTTTAAATTCAATTCTGAAATGAAATTTAAATTTTCAGAATTCTGTTCCAAAGTTCCAAAAACAGCTTACCTCCAAAAGTTACCCTTGGTCTTTATAGCACGGAAATCCCTCCCTACCTGTGTCCAGTCCTGGCTCTCAGGGGGGTTTCTACTTCCCTCTCAAAATATAACACTGCTTAGATCTCTTTTTAGTGAAAGTCAGAAGGTTTGAATCAGATCTGATTCAAAAGCACATATTCAAAAAATGCAAAAGAGAGTCAAGCAGCTTAGCATATTAAATCTAAAATTCTTGATAGATTAACCATTGCTGCATTTGAAGTAAGTTATTTTGCTTTCCCAAAATAAAACTGATCATTCTATTTAAGCCTTTTTTTAGGTGTTAGTTTTAGAGATACTAGTTTTGGTGGGGGAAATAAGGCACCCAACAGATAGATTTGAATTTATACATTTAATAGACTTCTGTGCCCAGGGTCTCCTGGTAAATCAGTGTATTATGTACAGGATGGTGTTTGGATGTAACAAAGATAAACTAATAAGTCATGGAATGAATACTTTCTATGTATTACTATTTTTATTTAGCTGTTACTTTGCAACATATTATTTTAGTGTTTAATGGTTTGATCTGCTGGTCAGCACTACATGAGGAGAGAACTTTCTTGCTCTTCTTTTTTCTGCTTGTCCATAGGAAGCGAGAAATTTCTCTTCCTGGAAACATTCCACAGTTGTTCATTCAGATAGGACTTCTTTTAGGTAATAGGAAGAGTGGGAGCCAGTGTGGCAAAGGGTTAGAAAAGCAATCAGACTCTTGAAGGAAATGAAAATCCTACTGCAAATACCGGGTGGGGGCCAGTTGTTACCCAAAGCATAGGAGTGGTGGTGATCACTTTCTGCGCTCTTGGGATTTGATTGAATTAACATTTGATGTTTGTGTCTGGAAAGTGGATAACACATTGCACCCCCTGCATCTTTGTTGTTCATTTTTATGGCTTATTGCCAGCCAAGATTTCTCTATTTTTCACAGAATTGTAAATTATTAACAGATGTTTCAGTTTTCTTAGAGATCAGTACTTTCATTTAAAAATTTTTTCAACTGAGATCCAAAGACTTTGTGACTTGATGGACATGCCGATGAGTTCTGCTGTGTCCAGGACCAGGACCCTGTTTCCCGACATGGAGGTCACCACCGTGCTTGGTACTGCCATGCGTGGTATCACATTTCTGCAGTATTAATATCATCTGTAATTTTATTCTTTATTCTCATCCTAGTGATTTTGAATGTAGGTTTTATAATGAGATATAATTGGTTATATTCTACCTAAAAAGTACACATAATTTATTCTTTTGCTCCATGAAAGTTATTTGTTAATGTACGCATTCTATATACACTTACACATAACTTGATATCATATTATAAGGCATTATAATGCCTTATATTATTATTATAATATTATTATATTATAACCTGTTTTTTTTTTAACAAACCAAATAACCAGATTTCTTGAGTTTAATTAACATTTCCCCTGATTTGAAAAAAGATGTGAAAAGAAAACCTAGGACACACATACAAACATTCACTCCTGTGAACCCAGACAACCTAAAAGAAAAAGGGGCAAAGTTCTATTCAACACAGAATTGTCTTTGCTTCTGGAAGATGTTTCCATGTCCCATTCCACTTCCTCTTCCTCTTGCAGCCACGCAGGACTTCAGAATAGCAGCCTTTCCCCAGCCAGCCCCTGAGCCTTGATTTTTATTTTTCATTGTCTGTAATATGGGTGCATTTTTCAGCATGTAAGGCAAAATCAGACATGAATCTTGCTGCCATGATGTGTGCTTGTGCCACACAGCTGTCTGCGGACATGACTGTGCTATTGGACATCTGGCTGTTCATGTTGCCTTCAGCTTCAATGAGTTTCCCCGATATACCTCGCCGGTGTTCGTCTTACATGTTAGGATGTGGCCTTCAGCCTTGTGCAGGTCTTTAATCACCACACAGTAGACCTCTCGATGGGAAGAGGGTTCGGTTCCAGCCCTCTTCCTTCTCTGCAGTGAGGCAGAGAGTGGTGCTAAGGCCTGAGGCAAAGAGAATGGCCAGCTCTGACCTAGTTAATCTATTTTTTTAGGTAACGATTAGAAGTTAGGTTTGTGTATGAGTATTTCTGTGTTGATGTATATTAATGTTTATGCCATTAATAGGTGGCACCTGATTTCTAAATCGCAGGATATTTTGGATGTACATATAACTCATTCATGTACATAATATATATATATACAGATGGCAAATTACGTATAGATGCTTATTAGAATATTTAGATTGTGCTCATTATGGAGAAACAACATTATAAGAGACATAACCCATTTACCCATTCATAAGAGACATACCCATTTAGGTATTGAATTCAGAATGTCTAAACTGACCTTGGTTGAGGAAAAACTGAGGATTTAAAAAATTTAACTGAAAACGTCTGATTGAGAATTTAAATTAATTAGCAAAGAAAGAAATAATACGCAATAGTACTCCAAAATTTAAAAGAAATATTAATTCCGGGGCAGCTCCTGTGGCTCAAAAGAGTAGGGTGCTGGCCCCATATCCTGGAGGTGTCAGGTTCAAACCCAGCCCCGGCCAAAAACTGCAAAAAAAAAAAAAAAGTTAATTCTGGTTTTCTTTCTAATTTCTAGAATCATTTAAGTATTTTAATATTTACTCCACTGCTTTTATCTGAGAGATGATTTGATAATTTACAATCAGGATAATGTGTCCCAAACTTGAGTCATTCCATCACTCTTGGTAATTTTTCTGTATTTTCCTTAACATCTGCATTAATGATGTCATGTGAGTCAACTCACTTTTTTCCCCCACTGAAATATAATTAATACTAACCCAGGGTATTTGTTTGTATAAACAAAGTCAACTCCTTAAGGAGAAATTAGGCATTCATTGTTTGCAATCTGTCAGTACTGATAACCTGACTGCCAAGTCTTAAAGATGAAATTGCAATCATTAAGAAGATTCTGATTTTTTTATTCCATTCATGTGTTGAAGGGCACTTGAGTTGTTTCAGTATTTATTGGTTTAAATCTTCTTTCTAACCTACCAGGATCAGTTTACAGCGATGTCTTTTATTGACCATTAGAGACTCCTAGGTCCGAAGGGGACATCAACTGAGAAACACATTTTTGGACCATATGTGTTAACTTAATCGCTAGTCCTGGTTTTCCCACCTTCGTTGTATACCCAACTCTGTAGGACATGAAGCCCCAGGCAACTTTTGGTCGCAGCTTTTGTTCAACCTCATTGCACTGGGCATGCCAGGGACTTAGAGATGGGTACCGAGTATGAACTTACCAGAAACAAAACACTAAAAAGCCCCATTTATTTAGTCACTGCTGGACTTCTGCCTTCTCTTATGGAGTTGAATACTTGGAATTAATTCCTGGCCAAAATCTCATTAGACTTTTGTTGAACAAACTTGTTTTCATGCTGTTTGAAGCACACTTTGACCTCCTTAATTGAGTCATATTTAAAAAAATGGCAGAAGGAGAGAGAGTGTGTGTGTGTTTAATCCATTAACCGATGTCGCCATCTGGTTTGAGAAGATACCGATGATGAGCTTCATCAGGGTATTCCAAGTATCTTTCAAAAAGTTCAAGCTGTTTTCAGAGGACCCTTCAGAGATGAATTCCAAAGAAGCCAGCTAATGATATTTTCAACTTTGTAACCATTGCGTTCCCTCTGTGTTGGCGTACAATCCTGATAAAGATTGGCCTTTAAGGATTAATCTAGATTGTTCGGATTAGGAAATCCGTTTGCAAGACATGGTCACTGGCAAAGCTGGGTATGGTCTTGAGTACCAACTTAGGTGTCAGGATGCACTCAGGAGGAAAGCAGTGGGTTCCAGTGCTAAGAAGGGTCTTTTTGTCACCAATGTCCTTCCTTTATTAAATGAATAAAATGTTAATCTAGTGGTCAGCCATGATTTTACTGCTTAGATAATTTTTTTTATTAACTTTTATATTGAATCTGGGTAAATCGCTCTTTTAAAAAAAGATGCCACATTTTAGGGTGTTGGCATGATGAAGTTTCTCTCTGAAGTCATGGTCTGGTGTGTATAAGGTTAACCTGCCAGCTCCCTGGGGGCTTTCCACACCCAGCTGCATCCTTCAGGGTATAGAGGTTGGTACACGAGAAGGGTCTGTGACTCAGGCCTGGCCACTTCGATTTACCCTAAAGTGCAGTTAGAATCTATTTTTTAAAGTTTATTCAAGATTTCTGTTTTTGCTTTTCCACAAAGACTTCTTAACTTGCTTAAATTTTGCAAAGCCCTCATTCTAAATGTTTGGGGGGTTTTTGTTTTTAAGAGACACAGGCTAGCTCTGTCACCCAGGCTAGATGCAATGTCCTCAGCCTTCTAAATACTTGGGACTATTGGCGTGTGCCACCTGCCATGTTAATTATGTTTTGTGGAGATGGGGGTCTTGCTATGTTGCCTGGCCTTGTCTTGAACTCCTGACCTCAAGTGATCTTCCTGCCTTTGTCTGCCAAATTGCTGATATTTGAGGCACGAGTTACTGCACCCAAATTTGTCTTTTCTTCTTGTTCCATGCCATTAGCAGTTCCCGAGGAAAATTCCATATGGTAAAGATTTCTGAGTGTGATCACATATAGTACCCACTGTCTCTGTGTAGGCAAAACACTCAGGAATGTCTTACTGTAGAGCAATTCTAACCGTGTTTCTGAAGATGTGGGATTTAGATCATCTTTTTACATAGCATAATCCCTGAAATAGTGTAGCTTCATATAAAGCCAAAGAAAGTCCAGTAGCTTTAGAAATATTACAATCAACAACAAAAGGAATATATAAAAGGGAAGATGATTAGAGACAACATTTTCATTGCAGTTTAAGGTTTCTGACAATAAAAGCAAATGGTGTTTGACAAGTGGTGTTTTTATGGATTTCAAGTTCAAATTTGTAGGCTGACCTTCCCTAGCGTGCTTGGAAAGTCTTGCTGGATTTGTTAATGATGAAAGGCCTTGTCTCTTAATGTAAGTTGGTGCAAAGACAGGACCAAAGGTTCGCAGAGAGTTGCAACTAAGTAAAGCTGAGTTCCTCAAATGGCCACTCGCCCAGGCAGAAATCCACCCAGGGTTAGGATAAAGAACTGGGAATTTATCAGTTAGGATCTGAGCTCTGGTTTGTCTCTGGTGGTTAACTTCTTATTGTCTGCATCTTCCCAAGCAGAGATGGTAATGTAAAAAATAGTCTTGCGAGGTGCCTCTTCTAGGGTTAAGGGGAAAACCAAACACAGGGTGGCCAGAAAGTTCGTCTGCAGTTTTAATTGCACAAGAACTTCATGGTCACCCTGTATAATACAATCCTGAAAGTTCATGTTCTCAACACCCTAAGGGATTTATGTGTCCAGATGTGAACAGTCTGTTAGGTATTCAGCTCTGGTCCATCCATATATTTCTATCATGTCTAGGTGGAGTCACTCACTATCCAGAGAGAACACGTGGCCATTGTTAATGATCCCATCAGTGGGTACATCACCCAAGCCAGGGCAGTAGACTCTTCCCTGGGAACTTGAACTAAGAAGTTTGGTTTTTCTTTTTTCTAGTGGCTGAATTGGTAAATTAGGACTCCAAGATGGTTTGGCAGTGACGTCTTCTCCCACCTAATGCTGCAGCCAGAGAGAATGAAAAGCAAAGGGAGCAAAGAAAAAAGTCCCAAGCACTTTCTCTCATTGAATCCCTTCCCGCTCCACTTCTTTTGGTTGAGGATTGTAGAGGAATGGACACCATGCTTGCAAAGGACAGTTACTGATTCTTATCCCACTAAAAGGAAATGCAGAGAACAGGACAGTCTCCTGGCAAGCCTAGAGACGTTTCCTGACTTGGGGGCAATCCCCCAAGTAACCCAGTGTTCCAGAATGACATAAGATCGGTCACTCACTAGTAAGCATGTGTTAAACATTGATGCTTGGTACTTCTTCATGAGGGTTGTGGGGAAAAAACACGTGGGGAAAGAGCACGTGGCAATCCTTACTCATGCAGCCCTCGTATGCAATTACCTGAACTCTCCACACCTGTTGTGCACAACTTTAATAAATAGCCATTGTAGAGAAGGCTCAGGGCTACCTTGCCCTTAAGGTTAGCCCGCCTACCACAAGCTTGTACTTCTAATCCGTGTCACTCCTGGTTCCTTCCTGCGGTGACTGAGACCAGGGCCTTTGGGGTTGCGACAGAGGATAGAGTTAATATCTATACTTGCACCGGAAGAACATTCAAACTAATACACTGATAGAGCTTCCATTTCATTTTTTGTATGTTCTTAGAGATTCTAATTTCAAATATTTGATAGAAGAAATACTGTAGATCTGACAATCAAATACTGCATCTTCAATTCTTGGATAAACTGTAATTCATTCTGATCACTTGAATAAAATGTCTAATAATGTGAATATAATGTTTTTGCATCATAATTTTATGGACTTTTAAGTGACTTTGACCATTATACTACTACAGTGAAGTTTAATGATGAAGAAATACCTTGCTTTCAACAAAGAAGAGCATGCCAATCACACATATTTGCATTTAATATTTTGCAGGTGAGATTTGCTCTCCAGCTGAAATTATTCTTTTTCATAGGGACAGGAGATTGGTTGAGTGATAGTTCTTAATTCACAAACCATATAACGGTGACTGAAAAGCTATTCAGAGGCAAAAATACTCTTCCAAAAATAGTTTTGTGTTCTATAGAATGTTACTCATTTAAAGTGCACCTTTGAATATCAAAATTCCTTTTAGCTCATCAAATACATTGTGTCATGACATGGAATACGTGCTTGACGAATTTAGCAATTCACGAAGATCCAGTTATGCATTCATAGATCTACTCCGGGGAAATACTTATGTGCAGAATGTTAGAATGGAAGCCAGCCTCCATGTCAGCTGAGGCACCAATTCAATGAGTATCTGGGTATCCAATGGAGTCAACGTGTTGCATGCAAATTTTATGAAAGAAATGTAAAGGAAACTGTTCTGCAAACTTAGATTCATGTGACAGTCTAAGGATGAAAGGAGGGATCAGACAGACTTCTGTTAGGAGTCTAGAGAACAGAGAGCTTCGTAAGAGCTGTTGTGTGTTTGGAGAAAGAGTAGGGAGGGCCGCTGGCTTTGCTTTCAGCCTAGTGGAGGGATTTCCATGAACGAGACCTAGAAGGTCTGATATGTTTTCTTTGAAATTGAGGCATAGCACATTGGAGCCCAACTCACCTATCCCCCCAAAATGCAGAAGGGGACAGGATGTGGTAAGTGGGAGATGTCTCTAGTACCAGAGAACATGTTACCTTACAAGGCAAACAGGACTTTGCACCTGTGATTCAGCTAAGGCTCTTGAGATGGGATGATTCTGGATAATTCAGGTGAGATCCTTGTAATTTCGGTCCCTATAAAAGGCAGATGGGGGCAGGTCAGAGTCAAGAGATTAGATGTGGTGTGAACCAAGGGCTCCAGCAGCCTTCTGAAGCTGGTAGGAAGCGGGCTCTCCATGCTTCTCCAGAGCCATGAGCAGTGGGCAGCTGACTAAATTTCTGACCTTCAGGATTATAATAAATTTGAGGAAACTTACTACCTCAAATAATAGAAATAGAAAAATAACGAACAGGCTGAGGCTTTGGTGGTAGAGTTCGGAGAGGGCTGCAGCTGTGAGGTAGGCTGACAGGCACGATATTGGGAGAAAGACTATGAGAAATGTATGTGTGGATTAGAAAGAGACCTCAGGGGAGAGTGAAGTCCCTCACGAGGGGTGCCTGCCCAGCAGTCCCCTCTGTAGGAGCAAGGTCGTCTCCGCAGGAAGAGACTGGAGGTGTGCCACGGGCTTCCCCTGGTTTGTGAAAGAATTCAGGTCGACCACGTGCACCTGTTTGTCAAGGGAACTGCGGCGAAGTGGGGCCCAGAATGCTCAAGGCGAATTTGATCTCAGTTTCAATTCAAGCACGACTTTTCCTGCCCCATTCCCAATGTCAGCCCTGATAGATGCTAAAACCACCTTTAGACAGATGGGGGAGATAAGGTGTCACTGTGGTACCTTGGCTAGAGTGCCTTGGAGTCATAATTCACACCAACCTCAAACTCTTGGGCTCAAGCGTTCCTCTGGCCTCAGCCTCCTGAGAAACTGAGACTACAGGTGCCTGCCACAACTAAAAATAGTTATTTCTATGTTTACTAGAGGCTGGGTCTCCTTCTTGCTCAGACTGGTCTCGAACTCTTGAGCTCAAGCATTCTCATCTTGGCTTCCCAGAGTGCTAGGATTACAGGAGGAAGCCATTGCTCCTGGCTGAGATCAGGTGCAGAAATGGGGGAGCTGATCTACCATCCCCTTCCAGGCAAGTTGCCCTCACTCTGCTCCTGACCCACTTTCAATGCTTTGTGTCACTTCCGTAGTGAATCCTCGTGTTCTCTCCTGGACAGTCAGTCTCCACATGGGAGAACCTGCTTACTGTTCTATTTCCTCCCTGGGAGGAGGCACAGACTACCTATGTCTAGGGAGCCATCTTGATGCTATAGTTTTAGATTTGCAAAAAGGTACAAGGGTAGTACAGAAAGTTGCACCTACTGTTCCCTTATATTTATGTCTTACGTGGCTATGGTACATTTGCCACAACAAAGGAAGTAATATGCCGTTGGGCTTTTGAAATTTTTTTTAGAAAAAAAATTGCAACTTTATTTTGCCTTTAGTTTAATCACACCAACATATTGCTTTGAAAGTAGACGTCAAAACCACAAATATTGGTTGTTTCTGAGACTTTTAAAGGAGGTAGGAAGGTACAAGGAAAAAGCAAAAACCTACCTCCCAATTTTCACACAAGTGGGTGAAACAAAAGTTTTAGAATCTTGAAAAAGGGTAGATAACTTCAAAAGGGAAACTATAGAAACTTAAGAAATGTGATGTATGTCTGAAAAAGGGAAAAAAGGTAGCTGCTTCTGGAGTTGTTACCAGAGTGTAACTGGAATGAAGTTTTTTGTTAAAGCAGATACAGAGAGATGTGTGCTCTCTCTCTCTTTCTCAAAATGCATAGCCATAAATGCAAAGCAAATAGTTTATTTTGCCTTCTTTATATGTAGGATAACAGATTTCTCTCCCCACTTTTTAGGAAAGATGAAATTGGAAATTCTTTCTGACTTGCTTCGCAAGCTTCCCACCCAAGCTTTGGGTTGCAGATGTTTGACCTTGAACCCTTTGTGGTGTCCTATGTGGACTCCAGCGGTGCAATTGCTTCTCAGCCTTTTGGCTAAGATCAAGTGTGGACTCCAGTGGTGCAGATGACTTAAGAGATTATGTCTGTGCACTAGTTACCTGACGTGCGTTGGAGATGAAAGGTGTTTGTTAAAAAAGCATTAAAGTAATGGACTCTTTTCTTTTAGCATTGTGTTGTTTATGAATTAAAAATTTTTAATTGAAACAATGGAGGGTGTAAAGAAAAAAAGATTTCATCATATGATTTATTTTTTCCTGGGAAATTAAACTATCCCTGAACAAATCCATTGAAAGAAATGATCAACCCTCCTCTCTACAGGTCTTGGCATGTTGAAAATCTTCATGATGGTATAAACTGTAAAATAGTATAAACTGTAAAATTTATACAAAATAGTATAAACTATAAAATTCCAGACCTTCTAAAAGCACTAACAATGCTTTTTTTCCTCCTCAAACTGCAACCCAACCCTTAGAGACTGAAGTAATTCTCTCAGTATCATTGAAGAACCAATGCAATGACATTAACTATTTGAGGCCCACACACAGGAAGGAAAGGTATGCTTATATTTTTATTTATTTTTTATTGTTGGGGATTCATTCAGGGTTCAAAGAACCAGATTTACGTTGATTGCATTTGTCAGGTAAAGTCCCTCTTATGATTGCATCCCACCCCCAAAAGGTGTGTCATACACCGTGACCCCCACCCCTCCCTCTTTACCTCTCTCTGCTCTTCTCTTCCCCCACCTCCCTCCCCATCTTTCCTCTCTCTCCTCTCCCCTTCCCCCAACCCCCACCATGTACTAGGTCAACAACTGTCCTCGTATGAGAATTGAGTACGTAGGATTCTTGCTTCTCCATTCTTGTGATGCTTTACTAAGAATAATGTGTTCCATTTCCATCCAGGTTAATACAAAAGATGTGAAGTTTCCATCTGTTTTAATAGCTGATTGGTGTACCATGGAATACATAGACCACAGCTTATTAATACAGGGAATGGTATGTTTAAACAGCAACATTCGTTTGGGCATTAGATTGTGTGATATGCAGTAAAAACAGTCCAACCTTCTGCCCATTGTTGGAGGCTAGTGCACACATTGCTGTTTGGCAACCCTTCTTTTCCTGTGAAAAGGCCAGGCTGCCTCTATCATCCTCACCAATTTCACAACAAAGATGATATCCGTCCCCGTGCGTCACAACTGGACTTGGTCAGCATGTTTACCAAGTTGGACAAGAAACAAGTTTTACTTCTGCACAGATCTATATAGTTGCTAAGTATGCATAACCAAAGCCGTAGAGGTGTAACTGATGAAGATCTTTCTGAGCAATTAAAGATAATCTAAAAAAATTAAAATTACTATAGTGCACCGCATGGCAGAATTGATACTAACTCTGATGAGACAGGATGGGAATGAGTAGATCTCACTAACTCAAGTCAAAGAAAGGAGCTGATTCATGCAGGAAGAAGACAGAACAGCACCCTCATCAGGCCAGACTTGGTAGTCCTGCAGTGAGGAGATTAGGAATGAATAGTTCCTGAAAGTTAGCTGTGTAAATGTTTGTTTATGTTAACTATTGAGTCAATAATAAATGGTTTATTCTGTATGCTAGGTTCATTACTTTCCAATTAATTTTTTTGTTGGTTGTAAAAATCTCAACTCAGTAAATCCTTTAGCAGTGGTGAAAGGTGATGCCTTAACTTTTTATCACACACTGACCATGCAGCCCATGGCTGGTCTGCAGAGTGAACAATTACAAGTAAATGGCCTTCTGTACCGGTACTATTGGAGCAAAGCAAACGTGCCAGAACAGCCACAAACTACCCTGACTTCATTTGTCTCTGATGTGTGTTTTCCAAAGTATTGTGGGCTGACCATCTGCATCAGAATTCCCACAGATGCTTGTTTAAAATACAGATTCTGGGGCCCTTCCCAAACTCAGTGAATCAGAAACAAGGAGGGTGTCTAGGAGTCTGCATTTTAAAGACGTAACTAGCTGCTTTGAATGAGCAAACTAGACTCAGAACTATTGTTGTACCTACTGCCAACATTAAGAGAAATTAATTTTATGTAGAAATTCTATGGGACACCAAGAGAGAATTGCTGGTTTGTAATATTTCTACTATACTACTTGTATTTGTGGCCATAGATGATTCCTTAGGAAAACCTCCCTTGGATGTTGAGATATTTGTAGTAAGTTTGTGGAGGTAGCTAAGGTGACCTACCTGAAAACCCACATGGCTTAACCATGCTGCGTCTCTGCAGACGATTTTCACATCACTCAAGCAATGTGTAAGGCACTTATTTAAAAGCTTAATTGAAATCATACAACTGTTTTGTCAATTCCCATATTTTTCCATGTAGCTAACAACCACCTACATATTTCCTATTTCCATAGCAAGTTATATGTACTTTCTTAAAATCGCCAATATAAATCAGGGTAATTAACGTAACTAGTTGCTGAGTATTGCTCCACTGAGAGTCCAACAGAAAAAAAACTCAAGCTGATTGCATTTATTAGACATTTAGAATTATGCTTTTGTAGCTGGGCTAATATAAAAACCAAAACACCCTGATTTTTAATTCCCTGATTTACCTGAAATAATTTTTTTTCACAAGATGGCAATATAAGAACATATTTATATTGGAAATATTATCCAAAAGTGTTGTTTTAAATAGGAGAAATGATAATTCAGCAAAACTAAGAACATTAGCTCCCTAAATTGTACAGCAGTACTTGAGAGGCTAGTTTCTGGAGCTGCATAGCTGAGACTCAAAATTCCAATGTCACCACTTAGCTGTGTCACCTCAGGCAAAATTCTTAATGTCTCTAGGCTTCAGGTTTTTTGTCTGTAAAATAGCAAAAATAATTGCTTTCCTCTCATTGATCTGTTGTGATGTTTACATTATATGTTTAAAGGTGGAGACCAATGCCTGGCACATAGTAAGCACTGAATAAATTTAGTCTTTTTTATTATTATTCATCTATTTACTAACCAGCCAGGGGAATGTCTCAGGTCATTAATCTGTTTATTTTCTGTATATTTCCCTACCTCTTCTTCTCTTTTATATTTATTTCTATTTATTTATTTTTTTAGAGACAGAATCTCACTCTGTCACCCTGGGTAGAGTGCTATGGCATCACAGCTCACAGCAACCTCCAGCTCTTGGGCTTAGGCGATTCTCTTGGCTCAGCCTCCCATGTAGCTGGGACCACAGGTGCCTGCCACAGCGCCCGGCTATTTTTTTGTTGTTGTTGCAGTTTGGCCAGAGCCGGATTCGAACCCACCACCCTTGGTATATGGGGCCAGCACCCTACCCAATGAGCCTCAGGCGACGCCCTATTTCCCTACGTATTTTTGCTCTCACTAGTGTCTTGAAGGATTCCCTCCATCCCCACAGCCAACACTAATGCTACCAAAAAGATTCAAGGAAACCACTGATTGAAATGTGAAACAGATTTTGGCGATCAGTTTTTTTTTTTTTTCTTTCTCATAGACTGTGATATTGAAGTCATGGGGTTGAGGGAAGGGGAAGAAAGCCCAAGTGTGAGTCTGTAGGGAAAAAACTGGAGGATGACACTGGGAGTCCTCCAAGTGAGAGAGAAGAAACGCTCTTGATCTGAAATGACCTCTGATCGGCACGCCCTCCGGGTGGGCACCTGCCAGGCTTTCTCCCTGGGGCAGACAAGCTGCTCTCCAGCAGCCCTGAGTCCCCAAGGCTCCCTTTAACAGATGGTGTGGAATCTGCTCATCTCGAGTCCGTGCGGGGGCTGGAAGGGAGTAAGCACATCAACCTTGCAGAAGGTTGTGTAGAACCAGGTGGGAATTTCCCCCCAAATGGAGCAGTGGACAAACAATTGCTGATTCATGAGTCTACTTACACAATGGAAAAGTGCTAAATTACAAAAATGCTAAGTTGGTATTTAGACAGTTTTAATTACCATGTTATAAGAATGATATGAATGGCACAACCACAGTGATTAATTATAATCAGTTTCGCATACAGTTAAAAAAAAATCAGTTCCTTTTCAAATAACTCTTGTCTCCAGCATTTTAAATATCTCCCTCTTAAATGTATCATTTAACAAAGACAACCCTTTTTCTTTTTTAATTATTTTTTTATTGTTGGGGATTCATTGAGGGTACAAGAAACCGTGTTACAGTGGTTGCATTTGTTGGGTAAAGTCCCTCTTACAATCGTGTTTTGCCCCCAAAAGGTGTGGCACACACCAAGACCCCACCCCCCTTGCTCCTTCCCTCTCTTGGCTCTTCCTTTCCCCACCCCTCTCTCATTCTTTCTAACAAAGACAACCCTGTTAAGAAATCTTCATTATTACTTTGTCATTGCATAAACCTTCTCCGCCTCCCATCATCAGTCTCATAACTTATTTGCACTGAATGACTAGTGCATCACTGCTAGTTTTATATTTTCACTATTCATTCTTTCCTATATCTAACAATAATTACATATGGTATATTATATGATTTGCAAAATTGCAGTTTTTAAAACTATCAGTGAATGACCTTCCCTGTACAAGTCTCTTTCGTTCACATTTTCTTTGAATTCTCAGAAGTACGTGACAATTCCATTATCCACTTCCTTAAAATTATCTTCCTTTAATTTCTATCCTATTAACAATGTGCTAATTTTTTCTCTTTCCTTTACGACTTCTTTCTGATATCATAGAGATTGTCCTTGGCCTCAAGAAAGGACAGTTTAATGTCAAGACTATAATTCCAGTCTAATGTCAAGACTATAATTTTGGTAGACACTGCCTACTGGCTGATCCAATCTTTTTTTAAAAATTTTTTGTTGACAAATAATAATTTACTATATTTATGGAGTACAAAGATTGGCTGACCCAATCTTAATGTACAAACAACTTCAGTCTAGCTATTTTGCATCTTCCTATTGACTAGAATCTGATTAGGTATGAAACTAGGAGTGAAAGTATGTATTATATAGCAGGATAAGGGAGGAGAAGTAATTTGAAAGAAGAGATGAGGAGGTTTATACAGTAGGTGACATAGGAGAGAAATCTAAAGACAGAGAAATTTCAGCAGGAAGAATTGGAGTCAACACATTCCGCATGGATGGAAATACTTGAGCCATGACCTGAAGGTAAAAAAATATGATGTATTCATGATGGTTGTTGTAAAATATGCAGGATGATGATGTGACTACGAAAGGTCATGGCAGATGCAATGAAGCCTGGACTTTATTATGGAGGTGGAAGGAGCCCAACAATGTAAGGAGAGAGAGTCTCACAATACAGCTATATTCAGGAAGAGAACTCAAGAGTCGGTGTGAAGAAATATGTTAGTGGGAGAAAGGATTTATGGGAGGGCATTTTTTTTTTTTGGGTATCTCATTCCGTGTCAATCACACATTGCTCTATTGCGTTATTTGTCTTTTCTGTGCTAAATATTTACTCATATGTTGACTTCTAAGATAGTAAGCTCTTTGAAGCAGGGGCAAATCTCGTTTTCCTTTGGAGCATCCCATCTCATACACAGAAATTATCACCCTGCCATCAACATCATCAGCATCGTAACTCTCATAATGTTCACCAGCATTTATGGGGCATTTACTCTGTGCCAGGAGCAAAGACGGTTGCACACACTATCTCATGTGATCCTTATGAGTGTCCTCATCTTACACATGTGTGAAAAAGGATTTAGAGAACTTAGCTCTTTTCTCTAAATCATGTAGGTATTAGACAACGGAGTCAGGATTCCAAACTAGTTTTTTGTGACTCCAAAGCTATTAAAAACAGGGGGCAGTGGACTCTCCATAGAGGCTAATCAATGAATGCTTTTGAATGACTGAATAAAATACAAACAGGGGATCAAGAATTAAGCCTTGTTGTGGTGAGTTGATTAATATTAGTAAATTAAATGTATCTGTTCCTATGGGGAAGATACCCTGTGTTTGAATTGTGCAAATATGTTTATCCAATGTGTTAACATAATAAAGGTAATAATAATGGTACGAGGTGTCACTTAGATAAAGAAACATTATTAAAGAACCATGGAGTTAGTAATGTCTGAAGCAGGGGCAAATCTCGTTTTCCTTTGGAGCATCCCATCTCATACACAGAAGTTATCACCCTGCCATCAACAGGGGATAAAATTCATTAATGTCCTTTTTTAATGTTCCTATGTGTCTTCAGACCTGAATCTGCTTTTGCTCCCATCACCCACAAACTAGAGCAATGTCTTTGAGGAGGTCCTTAAATTCTACTAGAGTTTCATAACGCGAGGATTTACATCCTCCTGGTGTGGCCCTCCTTCAGTGACTGGTGTGGGAATTTGAAAGCCCAGCTCTCTTGACACAGATTAGGACAATTTTGAGATGTAATTTAGACTGTGGATTGCCCCCAGGGGATCAGGCTGCAGTTATTCTTTTTGGAAATTTGCTTGAGATTACACTCTGATTTGGCTTCCTCCCGTTCACTCTTCTGCTTCCTTCACCATTTATTCATTTTGTTAATGAGAATTTACTTAAAAAATACCTTTGCTCGTGATCCGTCATCTCAGGATCTGCTTCTGGGGAAACTGACCCAGAAAGAAATTACACCCTGAAGCCTAATGAATGTGCTAATTTTTTCTTTTAAATAAATATTAGAAAAGAAATAAATATCAGGATTGTTTTGTATATTTAACTATTTGGGGTGAAGAAAATTAACATTCTATACAGGGCCATGTTAGAATGTCGTCTGTTATTGTTGACTGTTCTTGAGATATTATTCGATCTATAGTTTTTGTACCAAGCCATCCATTAAAGTTTTGCACTAAGAGTGTTCATATCTAAATATACAGTTTATCCGATTGTTCTATGAAAACTAAAAAATTGCTTTAACACTGTTATCACATTTCTAGGAGTTTGAAAGTCTAATTTCTTAAATTACATTCCAAATATAGCAAATGTGCGTTTGTAAAGTGGGTGCATTTGGAATTCACATGGTTCACATAATTCTATTTCTCCCACTATTATGAGCAAAACATTGATGTATTTCCTTTCTTTGTTTCCCAAGCTGAGCATTATATTTCTTCCAGCAGGACCACGGATAAGGAAATCATTCCAAATTTAGCTCATTGGCAACGTCTCATGTTTAAATCATAGCTGTTTTTAATGGGTTTTGTGCCTTTTGCCAGTTTCATCCTCTACTTTGCTTCAGGTAACATTCTGAAGGATGGCAGCACCCCCAAACCGAGCCTGGCGATGGTGAAGAACTTCACAGCTGGGTAGGCCTTAAATATATCCTGTGCTCTGTAAACAGCACGGTAGTCCTCAGGTTCTGCAAACGAATTGGCCCCATTCCTTCTAGCCACTTTCCTTGACTGTGAACAATTCATGTAACCCCATCAGCATCCTCGTCCCCCCAATGAGCCTGAGTACTGCTCATGTGAAGTGGAGCTTCCGATCTAGACATTCTCCTTAAACGTGTAGGGAAAACAGATGTTAACTGGAATTTAGTTGAAGAGAAGATGTATGTTTATTCTTAACCCTTTTGAAATACATAGTACTAGATACTTCCCATGTCTTAGAGGTTACATTTGGAAACTTGATTACAGTATGTTTTAAAGTCTCACACAGAATAGATGCTGCTATATTAGGTTGGTATGCAGAATTATTAGAGGCCTTTGTTTTGCTCCAAGCTCTAACCCTTTGCCCCAGAAGACCAGTCAAGGGGTGGGGAATCTGAGGCCTTAAGGCCACACATGGTCTTCTAAGTGCTTAAGTGTGGCCTTTTGCCTGAATCCAAAATTTACAGAACAAATCTTTTCATTTTTATTCATACATTTTTATCTTTTATATTTTTGCTTTATTTTAAAAATGAACCTATTTATTTTTATTTTTTTTGTTTGCCTTTTTTAATTTTAATTTTTATTTATTTATTTTTTTCATATATAATATTTTATTTTATTTTTTTGAATCATAGCTGTGTACATTAGTTCAACCATGGGGTACAGTGTGGGGGCTTCACATGCAATCTGAGATATTTTATCAACCTGATTGACATACCATTCATGATATTTTCTCGTTTACTATATGAAA
>CAUYON010005154.1:0-34170 GCA_963573935.1 Arctocebus calabarensis | reverse complement strand
TTTCCGTTCTCTTGAGGAAGGCTTGCAGTGCTATAAATTTCCCTCTTAGGACTGCCTTTGCAGTATCCCAGAGGTTTTGATAATTTGTGTCTTCATTGTCGTTTTGTTCCAAAAATTTAGTGATTTCCTTCTTAATCTCATGAGTGACCCATCTTTCTTTCAGCATAAGGTTATTTAGCTTCCATGTTTTTGTTTGAGTATGCAGATTCCTATTATTGTTGAGTTCAACTTTTATTCCCATGATGGTCTGAGAAGATGGCAAGGAATAATTTCTAATCTTTTAAATTTGCTGAGGTTAGATTTGTGACCTAAGATGTGATCAATTTTGGAGTATGTTCCAGGGGCTGAAGAGAAGACTGTGTATCCAATTTTATTAGGATGAAATGTTCTGTAGATGTCTGATAAATCCAGATGTTGAATGGTTAAGTTTAAATCTAAAATTTCTTTACTTAGCTTCTTTATGGAGGATCTATCCAACACTGCTAAAAGAGTATTAAAATCTCCAAGTACTATGGAGCTGGAAGAAATCAAGTTACTCATGTCTATTAGAGTTTCTTATAAATTGAGGTGCATTCTTGTTGGGTGCATAAGTATTAATGATTGAAATCTCATCATATTGAGTATTACCTTTAACAAATAAGAAATGTCCATCTTTATCCTTCCTTATTTTGGTTGGTTTAAAGCTTATTTTATCTGCAAAGAAGATTGCAATGCCTGCTTTTTTCTGTTTTCCATTTGCCTGGAATATAGATGACCATCCTTTCACCTTGAGTCTATATTTATCTTTTAAGGTAAGGTGAGACTCTTGAATGCATATATATCTGGCCTGAGTTTTTGTATCCAGTCAGCCAATCTGTGCCTCTTTAGAGGACAGTTTAAACCATTCACATTAATTGAAACCAATGATAAATCTTGAGAAAATCTAGTGGACATTTTTAATCCTTTTGTCACCGTGTGAGTTGGACTTTGATAAAAAGTTTCTGGATGAGTTTACTTTTGCGTTGGAGGATTACGCTGGTCATTATGGAGAATAGGTCTGAGAATATCCTGGACACCTGGTTTAGTTATGGAAAATTTCTTCACCATGTGGATGTCATTAAAGTATTTAATTTCTCCGTCATAAATGAAACTTAGTTTAGCTGGATACAAGATCCTGGGGAAAGTTATTTTATTTTAGGAGATTAAAAGCCAGTGTCCATTCTCTTCTTGCTTGAAAGGTTTGATCAGAGAGTTCTGCAGTTACTCTAATATTCTTCCCCTTGTAGGTTATAGATTTCATACGTCTGGTTGCTTTCAAAATTTTCTCCTTCATATTAAGTTTAGTGAACTTAATTATGATGTGTCTGGGGGATGTTTTATTCGGGTTGAGTCATGCTGGGGTTATAAAACTGTTTGCTATCTGAATTTCAGAATCTCTTGGCATGTCTGTAAAATTCTCTTTCATAATCTCATAGAGAAGAGACTCTGGCCCTTGTGATGCCACTTCATTGTTTTCAGGTATCCCTAAAAGGTGAATGTTGGTTTTCTTCAAGTTATCCCAGAGCTGTCTGAGAGAATGATCTATTTTTGCCTTCCATTTCTCTATCTCTTTGTCTGTTTGGGAGCGTTCAATAGCTTTGTCTTCCATGTCAGAAATCCTTTCTTCTGCTTGCTCCATTCTGTTGCTGAGGGATTCTACTTTGTTTCTTAGATCTTTGAGGGCTGTAATTTCTTGTCTCAGTGTGTCCCAGTCTTTGGTCATTTGGTCTTTGAATTCCTTGAATTCTTGAGACAATTTTTGAAATGCACCCTGAATTTCTAAATCTAACTTTTCCTTTATTTTAGTGATCTTGTTTGTAATCCAAATTCTGAATTCGATTTCTGACATTTCAGCCATCTGTTTATGCATGGGATACTCATTTGTGTCTGCCAGATTATTCCTTGGGGGGGGTTGACTTAGTCTGGTTGTTCATGTTTGCAGAGCTTTTCTGTTGATTCCGCCCCATGTTTAATTTTACACTGTTTGGCTTGATGAGTAGATAAGGACAATTTGGGCTGGGAGTTCTAGGAGTAGTGATTGACCAGTCCTTTGCTTAAAAGCTTGGACTGGCATCTGTACCTTTTCCCCTAGAGTTTTGCCAAGGACTCATAGAGAGCCACTGCTTGTGAAACTGGGGACCTTCTTGGTGTATTGTTTTTTTTGTTTTTTTTGAGACAGAGCCTCAAGCTGTTGCCCTGGGTAGAGTGTCGTGGCATCACAGCTCACAGCAACCTCCAATTCCTGGGCTCAAGTGAGTCTCCTGCCTCTGCCTCCCAAGTAGCTGGGACTACAGGCGCCTGCCACAACACCCAACTATTTTTGTTTGGGTTGCAGCCGTCAGTGTTGTTTGGTGGGCCCAGGCTGGATTCGAACCAGCCAGCTCACGTTTACATGGCTGGCGCCTTAGCCCGCTGAGCCACAGGCGCTGAGCCGGTGTGTTGGGGTTAAGTGGCTCTGTCTTATTTTCAGCTGGTCTTTGTCTTACCCTAGAGAATCTGTTAACTCTGGATTGAAATCTGAGCTGTGAAGGAATACCAGAATTAAGTCGCTGCACCCCCCTCAGGCAACAATTGAAAAAGCCAAATCAAGCCTTCCCACTACCACACACCCAGGGTACCACTTTGGAAAGTCCTCAGGTGATTAGCCCCGTTGAAGAGGTCCCAATCAGTTGTCCTAGCCATCACCAATCTCAAATGGAAGGGTTAAAGAGTCTCTGGCAACTAGATAGTCTCTGGAAGCTCTAGTATAATTCACTCTAGTGCTCTGTGAGCTCAGGAAGGCACCCTCTCTCCCCACCCCCCCCCAGCAAGTAGAATAGTCTAGGAAGGTTGATGCCTCCTTCTCTACCTTGCCCCTCTGTCACACCCAGTTGGTGGTAATAGTTGTGATCCAGTTTCCTCCAAGGAGCAGATGCTCCAGAGGTTCGTGCCTGCCTGGGTCATAGTGAGGTCTGTGGCTCCACAACCAGTCCCTATTCCCTGTCACTGTTTGGCAGGGGGAGGTGAGGCCCGACAACCTGGGTACTTGATAGGGGCTGGGGCAATTCACTCAGTTCCAGCCCTGTCCCTGATTGATGTTGCTGCTGGAATAGAACAAGTTCGCAGAATTTATTTCTGTCAAGGCTATTTCCCTGATCAGACTGGGGCTGGAAATAGGTTTGACTCAGTCTGTGCGTTCCAGTTCTTTGTCTCAGCTTTCATCTCCTTAGGGCCAGGTTAGTCTGAATATAAGCAAAGCAGCCTCTCTGGGAGTATTCTAACCCCTGTGCTCTGTCCCAGCTGGTACCGCCTCAGGCATATCCTTCCCGTGCCTTGGTTGCTGGTCCGCTCTGCTGGTGGCTATCACCGGAGAAGCCGCTAGCTTCCCGTGGCTGCCCAGAAGACTGGGAGTGTCTCCTCAAAACATCCCCAGGGGTGCAGCTCTCCTGCTGTTGTTCCCGGAGCTGGTTGCTGTTTCGTGCCTCAGGAGACCTTTTTTCCAGCTGGTCTCCTCTCGGCTCACTCCCCTCTCACCACTCCCGAGCTGGAAAACCAGCACAGTTCAGCAACAGTCCGCGTCCCGTCCACACCCCTTGAGAAAATCTCCAAGAATCTGGACTCTTGGGGGGGGGTGGGCAGGCCTCCATACCTTGGGGTGAGAGTGAAGGGAATACCAGGAACTCCAACTTGCAGGTAGAGAGTATATACAGTTTTATGCCTGGCTGGAGAGCGCTGCAGCACCCTAGTAGGGGAAGGAGGTCTGGTTTTTAGAGGGTCTCTCCCATGGGGTAGAGTGGGAGAACATCTGAAGTCTGCTCACTTGTTTGTATGGAGGTATGGAGTATACTGCGAACCTCTCTCATGGGGGAGGGGACTCCCGTCCGCTTGGTGATGTGCTCTGTGCCTTTTTGTTTGTGTCCTCGGGGTCTCAGGTTGCCCCAGCAGGGTTGATGTGCGCTCTTCGACCTTTTCTTTTGGCTCAGATCCACACCATTGGCTTTCTTGCTGAGTTTCTGTCCTTTAACTCTCCTTTTGGACGGAGACCTCTGGGGAAAGCTGGCTACAGATCGCCATCTTGGCTCCTCCCCTGATAATTTTTGGTTTTAAGGAAGTGCTTAGGGATACAGGTGTGTTCTGGGTCAGCTTAGATTCACATTTAATAAGCGGTTAATAATTAACATATTTCCTTAATAGTGAAAGATAGTGTATGTATATCTAATATAATTATTGTATAATTGAATTTGAGGAAGATTAGGTAATTGTTCATCATAGGATAGTCTCCCAGTAATAATTTTCTCATTCGGAAATAAATGGATTGGACTGCATTATTTATTTTCTAACTCTCCTGAGCATATATGGAAGGACTGGGGCCTGGAAACCAGCCAAATGATTAAAGATCTCCTGTACCAGCCAAAACTGCCTTTCCTATGTGGTTTTATATACTACTAAGGTTCTGTGGAAGATTTTAAGGAAAAAAGTATTCTGAAGCTAACAGAAGTTGATCTAGATAGAAGTGACTTAATGTCTCTTTTGATTCTTAAGTTGTATGACTGGTGTAATACCTTGAGATGACATTTTTTTATATGCCCAGTTTTCACATGTGAAGGATACTCCTTTAAGAGTATTTCAGAAATTTAGTTGTACTATACCAAATATTTTTCGGTAGCATTTGAGGCATGGTGTAGATTGGGATAGATTCACATTTACTTTGTTAGATCTACTGCTAGATCTTTTGGTTGGGGCAGTGTGTTTCAGTTGTCAAAATTATTAGTGTGACCAATCTAGAGAGATTACGGTACAATTACATATTTAGTATTCAGACCCATGATAGGTATCGTCAAGGTAAATCTCTCCCATATCATCTCTTTATAGCAGAAGATACTGAAACCTAGAGAGACTTAAGTTAAATTCCTCTGGGGCCTTTCAGCTCCCATTTCTAATCTAATTTCTCCTTCTATTGCAGTGGCTTTTCTCCATCAGTTACTTCCTTTACTCTCTATATTTTGCTTTCCTTTTTGCTAGCTGGTCTCATTAAGGTCTGTCCCATTTATAAAAGACACAGAATCCCACTATCACCCTTTCCTTTTCTTCTTTTCTCACCTATCTCTGGAAATGCATTTTTCTTTCTTTTTTTGAGACAGAGCCTCAAGCTGTTGCTTTGGATAGAGTACTGTGGCATCACAACTCACAGCAACCTCCAATTCCTGGGCTCAAGTGAGTGTGTTGCCTTCGCCTCCCAAGTAGCTGAGACTATAGGTGCCCGCCACAATGCCTGATCATTTTTTGGTTGCAGTCGTCATTGTTTGGTGGGTCTGGGCTGGATTCGAACCTGCCAGCGCAGGTGTATGTGGCTGGCGCCTTAGCCCGTTGAGCCACAGGCGCCGAGCCTAGAAATACATTTTTCTGTTATCTACATTTTCATTTTGCTAAGTTCACTGTATTCTATTTTTTCTCCCTGTTACTTCACTGATTCCCTTCTTAACTAATTCTGCCAAATTTAGTGGGCACTTTTTAGATATTAAATTAGTCTCTCTTAATGCATACACATTTTTACTTGAAATTTGAGGATACTGTTTTATTCCTTGCTAGTTTTCTGATTAGTTGTTTTTTTTTTTTCTTTTTTCTCATTTGTGGGTTTCTTTTTTTCTTGTTTATGTTGACATTAGTCCTCAGAGTTCTTCCTTGACTTTCTTCTCTGTTACTCTCTTCTTCCTAAGCAACATTATCCTAACTTAGTATGTGTTAGTGACTGTCAAATCTGAATAACACACCAATCCTGAACTCTATTCCTTGTATTCAACTCTGATATTACCTGATGTTCTCTAAGTAATTTAGCCTCTGAAAACAAATGCAGAAACTTAACTGTCTTGCTCCTAAACTTGCCACCTTTACCACCCCAAGTTTCTTGGTCCATAACCTCTTCTCTATCCTACCTCATGCAGTTATTGACTATTGCTACTCCCTTGATGCAGGCCTTCAATTTTTTTCATCTATAATGTTTGCTCTGCTTATTTTTCTCATTGCTATTAGAATAAGAACATTTTAATTATTCTGCTTAAAATCCTTTAAGTCTTTTGAAAGATTTTCAAGGTTTAGCCCGTATCTACCTCACCATCCTCATTTCTTACCATCAGTCAATTATATCAGTCATGATAGGTTATCTGTGATAATAGATGACTGCAAATTCAGTGCTTTAACACAATTTACCTTAATTTTTTTCTACAAAGCTTTTCTTGCATGCTATAGGTTTTTCACTGGTTTATGAGGCCCCAATCCATATATCCTTCAAGAGACTTAAGCTAATGAAATCCTGCCATCTTTTAGCTATACCACTTGGAACATGGCAGAAAAGATAGCTAAAGGGTCTCAAGCTGAACCTGCTATACTTGGGCCAGAAGTGACACTCATCATTTCTTACAGTCCTTTGGCCATAACTTTCACATGGGCCTGTCCAAGTATAAAAGAAATAAAAGACTGCACATGAAATGTCTGTTGAGCATTGCTATCTGCCATACTAGTCATATTGATGTTTTTTTGGTTTCAAGAATGCATCAGTACTGTTATCTATACTTGTTAGTTAATCTCTCTCCCAATCCTTCTCACTTCTTGCCAACTTAATTCATTTTCCAAATTCAGTAAGTATCTTTTCTTTGGAAAGTAGTCATTCCACTGGGATAGTGAGACTTATTCACACCCTTGGAGGCATTTTTTTTTTCTTTCTTTCTCGCTAAATTGAGTCCTGAGAGTAGTAACTGGGTCTTTCTTGTCACCTTAATTTCCAGTATATGGCATAGTCTTTGGCATATATAGTAACTCAGTGAGGAATGAATGCATTTAGTTGGTTATGTAATTTACAAAGCAGATATTTTCTGATAAGCACTTGATCATTCTCTTGGATCTATCAGATTTATCCATGATTTCATTTCTCCAAAGAGACATCTATATCCAGAGTATTCCCTGGCTTTCTCCTCTTAATTGGCAATAGCACTCTTCTACCCAGAGTTTATAGGTGAATTCCATTTGCTAAATGTAAATGAGGGTTGTGAAAAATGATTATTGGAAGTATAGTCTGGGGTGTTTTTTTTCTGTTGTTGTTTTTGGAGATAGAATCTCGCTTTGTCGCTCTGTAGTGTCACAGCAACTTCAAACTCTTGGGCTCAAGTCATTCTCTTGCCTCAGCCTCCCAGGTAGTTGGGATTTGTGGGCGCCTCCTACAATGCCTGGCAGCTGTTAGAGAGCAGGTCTCACTGGCTCAGGGTGGTCTGGAACTTGTGAGCTCAGGTGATCCACCCCCTCCACCCCCTACCATTCCCGTGGCCTCCCAGAGTGCTAGGATTATAGGCCTGAGCCATAGTTCCTGGCCTGGGGTGTATTTTTTATTTCTTCTTTTAGTTGGCATATTCGGGGTGTTTCTCTCAATACCAGTGAATTCCCCAACATTAATTGAGTGTCCAATATTCAGTTCAATTTTGACACTGCTTACCTGGAGTTAGCATTCAATCCAACAAGTAAAAGGACTCAGACTTGCAAGACTGCTTCTGCTTCAGATATCAGTCTCAAATTCTTCCCCACCATCACCGGTTCCCAAAGACTTCCTCCTCAGGTTCAGTAAGTTAGCAGAATGGTTCACAGAACTCAAGAAAATACTTTACTTATGTTTACTTATTTTATTACAAAGGGCACAATTTAGAAACAAATGCTTCAAAGAGAATTGGGGCAGTGTATATGAGAATGGAAGTTGGGTACAAAGTTTCCAGGTCCTCTTAGTGCATCATCCTCCTAATACCTGTGCTTCCTGTCCTGAAAGTTGTGAATTGTATTACTCTTGTGAGTTTAGAACTGTGTCTCCAGTTCCCTCCTCTTCCCTTCCTGGAGGTTGGTGAGTGGGGCTGAAAGTTCCAATGCTTTAATCACTAAGGTCTTTTTGACTTGAGTCACTTCATTAACATAATGGTTCCTGGGAAGCCTGTTATTAATAACAACAGACATTTCTTTCCTTTTACTTAGGATATTCTAGGGATTTTTGGCACTCCCTCAGAAATCAAGAAGAAAGACTAAATACATTTTTGTATTTATATTATACACTTGAAAATACATTTTGTTGATTTTATTACTTAAAGTGTAGATTTTTGGCTAATTTCAGTTGTAGGAATTAAATGTATTAGTAATGGGTATTTTCTTTTTTTTTAAAATACTTTCTGGTAATAGACTATTGGGTCAGTTAATACTTTTGTGCCTTCATATTTTAGCACAGTTTTGTAAATGATAAAATTTCTGACTTTTATTTATGTATTTTATTCCCCCTTATCCTCTTAGGTGGTCTTGGAGGACTTGCAGGTCTGAGTAGCCTGGGTTTGAATACTACCAACTTCTCTGAGCTACAGAGCCAGATGCAGCGACAGCTTTTGTCGAACCCAGAAATGATGGTCCAGATCATGGAAAATCCCTTTGTTCAGAGCATGCTCTCAAATCCAGACCTGATGAGACAGTTAATTATGGCCAATCCACAGATGCAGCAGTTGATACAGCGAAATCCAGAAATCAGTCATATGCTGAATAATCCTGATATAATGAGACAAGTATGTGGAAAAATTTTCCAGTTCTTTTTTTTTTTTTTTTTTTGAGACAGAGCCTCAAGCTGTCACCTGGATAGAGTGTTGTGGCATCACAGCTCACAGCAACCTCCAATTCCTGGCTCAAGCAAGTCTCTTGCTTCCGCCTCCCAAGTAGCTGGGACTACAGGTGCCTGCCACAACGCCAGGCCATTTTTTGGTTGCAGCCAACATTGTTGTTTAGTGGCCCAGGCTGGATTGGAACCCACCAGCTCAGGTGTACGTGGCTGGCGCCTTAGCCCATTGAGCCACAGGCACAGAGCCAATTTTCCAGTTCTTTTAGCTAAAATACTATATATTTCTTTTTTTTTTTTTTTCTTTCTTTTTTTTGTAGAGACAGTTTCACTTTATCACTCACGGTAGAGTGCTGTGGCATCACACAGCTCTACAGCAACCTCCAACTCCTGGGCTTAGGCGATTCCCTTGCTTCAGCCTCCCAAGTAGCTGGGACTACAGGCGCCTGCCACAATTCCCGGCTATTTTTTTGTTGCAGTTTGGCTGGGGGCCAAGTTTGAACTTGCTACCCTTGGTATATGGGGCTTGTGCCCTGCCCACTGAGCCACAGGCGCTGCCCATATATTTCTTATTTAATTTTATGTGGTTAAAGAGATTGCCCTATGTGTATGGTTAAGCATTAATTTGGACTATTTGAACTCTGAATTTTCTGCTAACATGTGAAAGATCATTGCAAAGAGATTATTTTAAAGGTTTAAGGAACAAAAAGTCAGTTTTTTGTGAGCAATTATAACAAAGTACTTCCTTTGTGATGTTATTTGAATGTTAGCTTGCTTTTTGAGGTGAAGTCTACCGGAAGTTATTTAAAATAATTTTTTGATTTAAATATTGAAGACAAAAGTATAACTTTAAAGTTCCAAATGGTTATTTATTAATTTATTGTGACAGGTTCTTCACTGTGTTGCCTGGGTTCAGACTAGAGAGCAATAATGTCATCATAGCTCACTGCAACCTCAAACTCCTTCACTCTCAAGCAGTCCTCCTGCTTCGCCTTCCAAGTAGCTAGGACCATAGGCATGCACCGCTATGCCTAGCTAATATTTCTATATATTTTTTTGTAGATTCAGGGTCTGAGAGATTCAGACTGGTCTCAAACTCCTGGCCTCAAGCTATCTCCCTCCTCAGCCTTTCAGAGTGCTGAGATTACAGGCATTAGCCACTGTGCCCAGCTTCCATTGGTTTTTATTTATAATTCGAGAATCAGACACCACCTCATTTTATAAAATAGAATGACTGTCCCTGTGAAGTGAGTAGTGGTGATTGGCTTTATAGTCAGAAAAGGGCTAAAGCGGACACAGGAACAAAAAGTTTATTAATCATTTTTTGACTGTCCTGTTTCAAAGTTCATTTTGATTGCATGGCATTTAGCACAAAGGACTATTCTGGTTTGGTATGGGCTGCTGGGGTCTAGTGCAGGCGCCCGCATAAACTTTATTTAGCAGTAGCTAATAACGAAAGTAATTCATTGCCCTGCTTTTTTTTTTTTTTTTTTTAATGGAAATCTTTTTCTTAGACATTGGAACTTGCCAGGAATCCAGCAATGATGCAAGAAATGATGAGAAACCAGGATCGGGCCTTGAGCAACTTAGAAAGCATCCCAGGGGGATATAATGCTTTAAGGCGCATGTATACAGATATTCAGGAACCAATGCTGAGTGCTGCCCAAGAACAGGTGATCTATTGACTCCAAGGTTCAGGCCAAGGAGTAGCTTCTGTTTTAGCATAAATGTGTTTGTTACTGTGGGGTGCCTTTATATGGTGAATGTAATTTTTGTTTAAAAAGTTCCATATCTATTATTTAAAGCAAAAGCTTATTCTTTATGGTTTTTGTGTCTTTTATTACAGTTTGGTGGTAATCCATTTGCTTCTTTAGTGAGCAATACATCCTCAGGTGAAGGTAGTCAACCTTCCCGTACAGAAAATAGAGATCCATTACCCAATCCATGGGCTCCACCGGCTTCCCAAAGTTCACCAGCTTCCAGCGGCACCACTAGCACTGTGGGTGGCACTGCTGGTAGTGCTGCCAGTGGCACTGCTGGGCAGAGTACTGCTGCACCAAATTTGGTGCCTGGATTAGGAGGTATGCTTATTAACAACTCATGCTTTTTTCTTTGTTGTCCTCACTTGTGTGAATAATGAAAGCATTGCTTTTGTTATTATTCTTTGTGCTTTTGTGTGCGTGTATGGTGAGTACATGAACTATCTTTTCATGTTTCAAGGGTTTTCTATGGTTTATATGAAGGAAGCTTTAAGTATGTGATGGTTAGTGTTAACCACTGAGTGCATTATAGTGGAGAAGGTTATGGGAGATTTCCAGAAGCAATTTTATGTTTTCATATCCTCATGAGAAGGTGTTGAGAAAAGTGGGTGGTGGTCTCTTTTTTTACAGGTGGGAAACAAATGCAGAGGGAACACGTAGTTACCTGTATAGTTATTGGTAGAGTACATGTTTCCTAGTTTAGTCTGATTTTATATTTTAGATCAGTGGATTCTCAGACATCAGTTTTGAGGTCAGAGCTAAACTAGCTGCACCAGAGCACTTGTCAGGTTTGTTAAAAATAAGATTCCCAGATCTACCTTCAGACTTTGTGGACCAGGATCTTTCCATGGTGAGGTTTAATTATAATCTGTTTTTATATAAAACTCCTGTAGGTTCTAGTGTGGGAATGAGTTAGAAATTTACTTTTATCCACTTTCTGTAGACTGGACTCAGTAAATGGGTGTCATCTTTTCAACTATTTGGGGATTACATGCTGAGTTTTTCCCCCCATGAATTAGGTCCAAGATCATTAGCCAGAGTGATGATTTTAGTCCTAATACTTTGTATACAACTAGGAAGAAATGGAGGCATGAGAATACATACTGTGATGAGACAGCCTGGATATATATGTATATATATATACACACACACACACATATATATTTATTTATTGTTTGGGATTCATTGAGGGTACAAAGAATTAGGTTACACTGATTCCATTCATTAAAGTCCCTCTTACAATTATGCCCCACCCCCAAAACTGGATATATTTTTAAAGATGCCTGTTCTTAGCAGAGGAAGTGGAAAGAGGAGATGCTAGAATTTTTCAAAATTTCCTGCTGAGAGAAGAATCAGAATGGGGATAGTAATTGATGGTCACAATGATACATGTATTCTTCCATGGAGTTCAGTTTTAGTATTATGAAGTTTCTTTACATAATACAAGTTTTATAAAAATTGAAATAATACTGTTTTTCACGCCTTTAATCTCAGCACTTTGGGAGGCTGAGGTGGGGGGGATTGCTTGAGCTTACGGGTTCGAGACCAGTCTGAGACCAAGACCCCGTCTCCAAAATAGCCGGGTGTTGTGGCGGGCCCCTGTAGTCCCAGCTACTTGGGAGGCTAAGGCAAGAGAATCGCTTGAGCCCAAGAGTTTGAGGTTGCTGTTACCTATGATGCAGTGGCACTCTACCGAGGGTGACAAAGTGAAACTGTCTCAAAAAAAAGAAACAAAAAAAGAAATACCATTTTTATTTTATTTTATTGTAGAGACAGAGTGTCACTTTATTGCCCTCGGTAGAGTGCTGTGGATTCACAGCTCACAGCAACCTCCAGCTCTTGGGCTTAGGCGATTCTCTTGTCTCTGTCTCCCAAGTAGCTAGGACTACAGGTGCCCGCCACAACGCCTGGCTAATGCAGTTCGGCCGGGGCCGGGTTTGAACCCACCACCCTCAGTATATGGGGCCGGCGCCCTACTTGCTGAGCCACAGGCACCGCCTGCGAAATACCATTTTTAAATCAAGAAAAAAACTTTTCTATATTCTTGATCTTCATTGATTATTAATCTTTCAAGAGAAGTGCATTGTTCCCCCTTTAAAGGATATAGAGCAGGCAAAGATTTAATCTTATGACTTGATACTTCTGACATTTCATGTTAATATTTCCATCAAGGGACAATAAGAAATGACAAATAAAATTTCTCTGCTGGCCTCTGAAATTGCCCGTATATTTGTACGCTATTATGATTTTTACTCAGCTCTTTGAGTTTTATACATATATGTACCTACACACATGTAAAGATGAATTTCTTGGCTTTTATTTTACCCTGTAAGCACTTATTCTAGAAAGTGAGGAAATCTTTGAGCAAGAGTTGGCAAATTTTTATGTAAAGGGTCAGATTAATATTTTAGGTTTTGCTGGCCAAAGGGAGAATTGAGAATATTACACAAAGAAAGCAAGCAAATTACCACAAACGTTTTTATTGGTGAAATAAAAAACTGAGTAATAATTATGTATAACATTTTCTTTTTAAAATTATTTTTGTTATTTTTTTATTAAGTCATAAACGCATAGATCGTGTATACATTAATGCATGTATGGGGTACAATGTGCCGATTTCATATAGAATTAGGAGTGTTTACATGGCACTGGTTAATATTAACCTTATCTTGTTTATTTAATTACTGTATTAAGACATTTATACTCTATACTTAATAAATCCGACAAGTACCCTTGCATTGTGCACCATAGATATGATGTGTATAACATTTTCCTCATACATATCTAATGAGGGGAGTGGATTTCTTAGGGGGATAACATTCTTCTTAATTGTTCACTGTGTTCTGTGTTTATCAAAATCTATTGTAAGTGTTCATCTGTTAATACTAATATGTAATGAGACTTAATCAGAATGTGTACGCATTCTAAAAGTGTATGATTTTTAATAGCATATTCATCAATTTGGAAGGTATATATAGAATTCTTTTAGATTCTTTTGGTTTTTAGCATGTCATTACCTTTCAGATTAATTATTTCAAATTAAGGGTTATGTAGTAGCTACTCAATTACTCTGTTAAATGAATTTTGAAATGTGAATTTTCTTTGCACTTGTATTCAGCTTTGAAAAATAATGTAGGTAGTATGAGCCCAAAAAATAAATCTGCAAATTACTAGGAACAGAGATCTTATTTCTTGTGATTTTTGGCAGCATGGAGAGTATCCATGTAAAGCAGCTTGACATTGTTTGTTATTCATACACCTTTACTTGTTGTGAAAATCACTTTACTACAGTTTGAGTTTCACACATAAGTGCTGTTTGCTGTGTAATTTTGGGTTGAATTCATTGAGAAACATTAAGTTCCTATCAAAAACTAATTTCTAAATCATTCAGTATTTGGTAATATTGGTTAGGTGGTGGTTCTTCTTTATAAAGGTTTTAATCTTAGACATGAACTTACAAGGTAATACAGTGACACTTCACCTCTGGTGAGGCACCAGGCTGCTGGGTGATTGAGTGTGTTAGGATACTGCGCTGTTTTCAACAAAAATTTATAGAATTGATTATGCTTAAGCTCACCAAGAGTGATGTTCATCATTGGTGTTCTGGTTCAGTAACATGATAGACTAAAATATTTTCCACAGAGTGCATATGAATGCCCTGCTGATGAATAAAATAATAACATTTTTATAACCTTTATAAATTTGTCCAACTGAATCCTATTCTCCACATTTCTGCCACCATCAGAGGTAGCATAATTTAGTATATTCTACTTCATGTTGTACCTAGTTATTTCTTAACTTCTTTGAAAATAGTCTTGCCTTAGTTGTTCTATTCAGATTGTTTATACAGGCTAATTTTCAATCAACTCAAATAAATAAGAACCGAGTAATCAGTAACATCTGTCAATTCATTGGGAACTGAGGAATACTATGCAAAATCATTTACATTGATTTTTAATTGAATATTGGTGTTGTGCCTGGAGTCCTAAACTGTTTGAGAAAAAAATTGTTCTCTCTAAAAGGCTGATAGACTAAAACAAGTTTATTTTCTTTGGACAAATTTATTTGGCTGCTGCAATTGAGATTTAATTACTGTTAATTAACCAACATTTGATTGGCTAACCATGCCACTAGGGAATGTAACTTTGGTTGTAGCCTCATTTTTTTATTTTTGTGGAGAAATTTGACTGTGATGAGATACTTCATTTTAAGTTTTGGAGATACTTCATTTTAAGTTTTGTAATTTTTCTATCCATTGCTTTCATATGGGTGGAGAATATTGTGATGAGTGCTTAGTCTGGCGGTGTCCATGCATGTTGTATTTTAGTTTCATTGGATAATAGACACAATGTTTTGCCATCTCATTTAATAAAACAATTTATATTTTACTGTGCTTTAAAAGCACAACATTCATAGTTCAGTTCTTCCAATTGTTTGTGCAGTTGTTCTGACATGTTCGATATGTACTGGTAATAAAATACACGTTACAGTGATTTCATGTTGTAGCAGTATGAAGCAGTGACAACACATAGGTAGTCTTTTGGATACTCAGTTCTGCTTTTGTAAAAGTACACAATAAAAAGCATAAATGAAAGCATGACTTCTAACAAAATGGTATTTATAGACTAAAATTTGAATCTCAGTTTTATATTTCACAAAATATTTTACATTGTGGGCTGTACAAAAAATATGATGTAGTCAGACTATAGGTTTTCCAGCCTGTCTTAGAATACAGACATACTTTATTTTATCGTATTTTGCTTTCCTGTGCTTTGCAGATACTGTGATTTTTATAGATTGACAGTTTGTGGCAAACTATGTCACATAAGTCTTATCAGTGTCTTTTTGTTTTTAACAGCATGTGCTTGCTTTGTGTTTCTGTCACATTTTGGTAATTTTTGCAATATTCGGAACCTTTTCTTTATTATCTATTGTGGCAATCAGTGATTAGTTATCTTTAATGTTGTAATTGTTTTGGGGCACTACAAATCACATTCATTTAATATGGCAAACTTTTCTTTTAAGCAGATAAAACATAAATGTATATGTTCTGACCTTGCACTGACTGGCTCTTTCCTCTGTGTCTCTCCCTCTCTTCAAGCCTCCTTATTCCTTAAGACACAACAATATTGAAATTAGGCCAGTTAAGGACCTTACAGTGGACTGTAAGTGTTCAAATAAAAGAGTCTTGCCATCTTTCACTTAAAATAAAAGTTGGAAATGATTAAGCTTTGTGGGGAAGGCATGTCAAAAGCCAAGATAGGATTCTATGAAGGCTGAGAGAGGTAAGGAAGCTGCAGAAGAAAAGTTTGAAGTCCGCAGAAGTTCATGAAGTTTAAGGAGGGAAGCCATCTTCATAAAATAGAAAGTGCAAGGTGAAGCAACCAAGTGCTGACTTAGAAACTGTAGCAGGTTTTCCAGAAGATCTAGCCAAGATAGTTGATGAAGATGGCTATTAAATAGACAATAGATTTTCATTATAACTGAAATAGTCTTCTGTTGGAAGAAGATACCATCTGGCTGAAGAGAAGACATTGCCTGGCTTCACGATTTCAAAGGATGGGTTGACTATTGTTAGAGACTGATGCAGCTGCTGTTAGAAAGTTGAAGACCATCAACCCACGAATGGATTAATAAATTGTGGTACATGTATACCATGGAATACTATGCAGCCTTAAAGAAAGATGGAGACTTTACCTCTTTTGTGTTTACATGGATGGAGCTGGAACAAGCTCTCTCTTTAAAGAATTTTACCTTTTTTGAAGTTGGGCTATTCTGCTGTTCTGGTAATTAAGTTTTAGGCCCAGTCCTCAGCTGTCTGTGCCTTTCTACTGCCAAAGAAAAATGTGTCTGCTTGAGCTCTAGCTGTCTTTTTTATTTTTCCTGTCATTTCCAGTTGCCTGTTAATTGGCAGTAGCTTTTTATCATTTTCTCCTAGTCATCAGTTTTTATGCTTAACAATAGCGCTTCCATCCTGTTGTCCTTATAATGGCTATTTCTCCTATATCTGGTATGTGACCCCAGTGCACATCTAAACCCACTGGATGAGACTGGTAGCAACTGATCACCAACTCAGACCAACAGGTGACTGTGCTCCACCCACCAACAGTAAGGATACAAATCCTCATTCCCAGCCAGGTGGCGTCTTACCATCCCATTTCTCTGGAACCTCAGGTACCAACTGTCATCACAGGATGAATTTTCTCAAAACAGACGTTGACTTGGAATTTTATAAGTTGAGTGTTTATTGAAGAGCAACGCCTGTGAACTGGAGGAAGAGGAGGACTTTATGGGCAGAGGCGTTAGGGAGACGGACTGCACGGCCTACACGAAGTCTTGCAATCGCCCCACACTGAGCCTCCACCCCTGCCTGTCAGTCCCTCAGCAGGTGTGGGAGGAGCCCCGAGGGTGAGTACGTCATGGGTAAGGCAACGCTCTTGGGTTGAGGCAAACCCCAGGACTGCTACCTGAAGGCTGCCTGATGATGGCTGGGCAAGCCTCTCTGCCCCACAATGTTGGACATCTAGTCTGGCCTTTATCCTAAATCCCAGACTCCTGTGCCCAACTGCCAAAGGTGCTCAGCAAAAAATCCTGAAAGTTGTCTTTGACTCATCTTCATATTTTACATTGAATTTAACAGCAAATACTTTGGCTTAACTTTCAACATGTCTGCATCTGAAATCTGACTTTTGTGAACCACCATGGAGAAATAGCCTGAGTGGAAATGGTGGGAAAATGAGAAAAAAAATAGAAGAGACAAAATATAGGATGGGGTTGGGAAAGCAGACACAGTGGATAACTGCAGTCAGCGCTGAACTGTGGAAGCAGTTTTGTTTATAAAGTATCTTTAACAAGGTAAATCTTGACACCTGGGGTGAGCATTAACTTTATGGAGGAATAGCTGGATGCTTGCTGATAATAAGGAAAGTAGGCAGGGGTTACCTGACTTCTGGCAGGTGAAAAGAATGTTTGTTGTTAAGAAGGAGAAGCAGCTGGGAGTCGTTCCCTGAACGCCTCCCCAAGCTGTGGGGGCCCTGCCACCTCTCAGCCTGTGCACATTTGACCACCTTTCTCTCAAGTTATGGCGCGAGTCCAAGACACCATCATCTCTAAACCAAAATCAGTACAATAGTCCCCAGACTGGCGTCTCTGATTTCATGTTTGCCAGATACAGTCTATTTTGAACATTCCAGCCAAATTGATCTTTTTACGTTAGTTATTCTTTTTCTATAAAGAGAAAATAAAAAAATGAGAACAACACAGTAATAAGAACAACAAAAAACCTATAAATGGGCCACTTGGTAAAAGCCAAACTCTTTTAACGGCCTGCCCGGTCATTCCAGATGGTTCACGGGTCCCATCCACTTTCTCCTTCCCTAATTTAACCTCATCCTGTTCACTCTGCTCCAGCTGCTTGGCCATTTGTTTATGTGTTCTCACTTCTTCAGTGTCTCAGCACCGGCTGCATCCTTGCCCTATAACCTGACCCTCACCCAGGTCTCCAGTCCCCTCCCTTCTTTAGCTCAGGTGCCACCTGCCTTTTCACTGCTATCCCCTGAACACGGCTGACCTCAATCCTAACCCAATTTCCAATGTCTCTTTTCCTGCTTTTTATAGCATTTATTGGCTTCTAAAAGACTACATAATTTTCTAATTTATTATTATTATTATTTTATTGTATGTTCCTCTCTCCTACCATTAGGAATGGCGAGTGTAAGGCTCCTGGGGACACTGAATTTTGGAGACAGCCTACAGTGCATTTGAAAACATTGCTCTGATGCGTTTGACAGGAGACAGGGCCCACAACCACGAGATAGAGAAGGGAAGTTTGGGCGGAGTTCTCGGACAGGTCAGCTCAACACATCGCTGTGGCTAGAACACACTGCAGATGAGCTCCAGCCTCCTGAGTGGGGTCCTGCTGGCTGAGCTCAGCGGTATCCTCCTACTGAGCTGATTTTGGGGGCGCATCCTTGGTCATTCACTTCATGTCAAAGGGACAGATGATATCCATTAGTTGAATAGGGATCTAAACAGAGAAAAACTGGTAATGAAAGGAAATCTGGAATATTATAAGCATAGGAGAGGTATTATAATAGAAGAATAATAGAAGTATTATGAGTATAGGAGAGGCTACAGAGTTTGTGTCTCAAATTAAAGTTTGTAAAAATGACTCTATCACGATTCTCGCTGCAGGGTGGCTCACCTCACTGATGTCAGGCAGCCGGTTTCTCAGCTGCCCTGTGTTTGTGCAACATGCCCATTGCCCAGGTGTCGGTGGCAGCAGAACAGAGGCTTGTGTGGGCCCAGGCTTGAGCTCCCTCCCACCACAGTTGGCGGATGCCGCCACTGCTGACTGGTCAGCACATCAGCAGCAGCGACCGGGTGGGCCTAACTTGGTGCCAGCCCCAGCCGAACAGTCTGTGCGTGTGTTGCTGTGACACCAGCTGCAATTCAGTTGGTCTCTGTCACCTTGGAGAAGGCAACGTTTCATCTCACAAAAACAGATGCAATTATTGAGAGGGAGTTGCCTTCCCAGACCCAGTAGGAAACTCCCAATTCGTTGGGATGGGATCCTGCACAACATTTTTTTAGACTGAGACAGTTTCATAACCAACAAGGTGAGGTGACGGGAGCTTTCCCATTGCCATGGAATCCTCTTGTCTCAGCCTGCTTCTCTCCATAACGTACCAGCCCAACATAGGGGCTGACCTCTGAACTGCCCTGCAAAGTGGCCAGTCAGGACCTGGACACAGGCAGATGTGAGGGGTGACCTTTAAAATGTGTTATGTGTGTTAAGCTAATGACCAACATATGGTGCTGGGCCTGAAAATTTAGAATGCCAGACCTGTAGTCAGAAAATAAAGATACCATTGGCCTAGCTTTTCATTACTTATGTTCATTAATTTAGGGAATTTGTGTTTTGTGCATTCATAATTCAGACTGTGTTAGATTATAAGTCCCAGTTTCTACCGGAGGAATGCTTTCCAAGGAAACAATAAAGACCCTATGGAACCTGAAGCCCGGGTGGCTCCCTCACTGAACTAGGCTCCTCACGGCAGTGACCAAGAGGCAGAGAAGGACGTTCTCGTGTTGACTGTGGACACTTTGACACTGATCCTGACAGACAGCTGGAATCTGTGCCACGCTGTGCTGGTAGGGGAGGGTATGTTTGGGGTCCCGAGGAACTTCTTACTGTCTCTGGGTGCTGCAGTGCCCAGAAATAAATCTGACTGTACATTTGTAGCAATCAGGATCTACTAGGTGGGAGCAAACTAAGGGATCAGACTTCTTGATGTGAAAGTGTGAATCATCCCTTAATTAACAAACTCACAGCAGCTAAAGTGAGGGGCTCTAAAATAGTGACAATGAAAGGAAGAATGATGAGTATCAGTCAACGGGGATGGTTTACAGGTAGTGGGACAAACTGACAAACTCACTCTATCATATAAGGTCTTCTGTGAACGGCAGCCTTCTAACTAGGTGGAGAGTTGGTTATGGGCTGGAATGAATGGAGGGCCTGAGCAATGACTCGGTTCAACACCTTGCATGAAACCTCACTTCCTCTCTGCCTCACCAAGGATTCCAGGTGTTAACTCAGCAAATAGTGTCGTCAGACAATGCCTTGTATTGAGTTTGGCCTCCCTTGACCCTCCTGGAGTGCTTTCCTGACATGGCATAGGACACCGTGGGAGCGTGCCTGGATTCCACAGGTGCAACCACGGTTCAGAGACTTCAGGGCTCACAGGGAAACTCTCAGTGGGAGACGAGGTCTCAGGCAATCACTTCCCTCCTTCATCAGCTGAATCCCCAAAGCCTCAGAAGACTCTTCACAAAATCCACGTGGGAAGGAGCACACGTTATTCACAAAAACAGTCAATTTGAAACATACCTTTGTTTAGGCTTTCCCTCCTATTCTGCTATACTTACCTGGTTCTTCACGTCTTTCTAGAAGCATTTGCCAAAGAAATTGTTTGTATCAATACCCCATCAATCTGTGTTTTAAGGGGAAACTTAAGCTAAGCATGAGTAGGCACATTTTTCCGTTAATAGATTTCTTTGTTTTAGTAGCCTATCCTGAGTGTCCATACACCTGAAAAAGTTTATAAAGTAGGAAAATAAATAAAATCTCTAGAGGTGTGGAGACAAAAGAAAAACACTGAGGACAAATTGTTTAGAAACATATTTCAGAGAAGGATATATTGATCAAAAGAAGGACCTGCAGAGGAGAGAGAATGAGTTAGTCATTGAAGGAAAGTAATATTAGATGTTTCACATTGTACATCATGGTAAAGTTGGCAGGTGGATTTTCAGACTCTGGTATCATCACAAAATCAAATATAAAAATCATGATAAAACCCAAGGGGAATGAAGTAGGAGGAAGAGGGGGAAGGGGTCAGGTAAATTCATACCAACTGGTGCAATGCACACATTCTGATGAAGGGCACACTTATAACTTTGACTTAAAATGTGCAAAATCAAAATCACGTAGCCAAAATGTGTGTGCCCCTATAATATTTTGAAATTAAAAAACCATAATAATATGCAAACATGTTTAAGTGTCTAAAATAAATGATTTTTAAAATTCATTGCTTAGAATCAAGTATATGGTATTTTATTTCATGGAACATTTTCTTCAAGCTGAAAAGACAAGGTAAATATGAAGCCAGGGATATCTAAGCGAAAGGTCTTGTGTAATGGATCTTCGGAAATTTCAGAAAGTTTCAGAAATTTCAGAAGACTTGCAGTTTAAGTGGTATTGGTGCTGGGTATGTGGCTGGGCTTCATTTTTATTTAAACTTATAATCAGCAATGAATCTAGGAAGTCTGGACCAGATGGTGGAAGGTGGGAGCCACCTTACTTTCCATAAGCAGGTAGGGTGTGTATTTGAATTTTCTTGGTTGACAGTTTCTTTCAAACTCTACTGTTTAGGTTACTAAAAGAAAAAAGCAGCCGTTTCTGTGGGTTTTGTCTTGCTAATGGAGGATTGCTGTTCTTGGTCTTGCTACCTGACGACACACCACGTTGAGCTTGGCCTGTGCCCTCTGCTCAGTCTATTCAAAGTGGCAGTGGCTGTCCCAGCGCAGTTTGTCCAGGAGTGCTGCCCTCCTGCCAGCCTCACGTCATGGCCATGGGCTTTCAGAGTCCTGTGCTGATTGTCATTCCAACAACTGATATAAAGCTGTGGAGATATAAAATCTGCCGCTCTCGTTGACTCATATTGGCAGAAGTCAGTGCATGGCTGTTGAATTGAATTACACGTATCCTTTAAAGCTCAGTCCAGCAGCTGCATGTCCAGAGCGGCTTCCTTGACTATCTCTAGGGTAGGCCCAGGTCAGTGCCCCTTGTCTGTTGCCCCCAACTCTCCAGACAAACCAGAATTAACTGTTGCTACCAACAATTAATATTGCTTATTCAGTTTTCTATGCTTCTCCTACTTGAGTTTCAATCATCACGAGTAAGGTCATCCTCCATGTCAGCAGGGGCCTAGTAAGTGATGTTACAAGTGTTGAATGAGTCTGATCATTTTATAATTTTAGATTCTATATGCCATCAATTTACAAAACATATATATTGATAAACTCATCTAAGAAAAACATGTTTTCAGGGTCTATGGAATTAAATAACATTACCTCATAAATGAATAAACAGTATTTTGATTTTAAGAAAAAAGCAAAATAGACTGAGAAGTATGAACACAAAGATTGGCACATGGTGCAATGTTAATTTAGGTTAAAGCAATGGTCATAAAAAAGAGGAGAGGACACTTACTTGTCTTCCTCCAAACCTTATATTTTTCCTTTGAAGAGCTCAGTGAATAAGACCTTAAAGTAAAATAAAGACCCATTTTTTTTTTTTAGGGACAGAGTCTCACTTTGTTGCCCTCAGTAGAGTGCTGTGGTATCACAGCTCACAGCAACCTCCATGGCTCTTGGGCTTAGGTGATTCTCTTGCCTCAGCCTCCCAAGTAGCTAGGACCACAGGCTCCCACCACAACATCCAGCTATTTATTTTTATTGCAATTTGGCCGGAGCTGGGTTTGAACCCACCACCCTCAGTATAGGGGGCCAGCGCTCTATTCACTGAGCCACAGGTGCTGCCCAAGACCCATTTTTTTTTTTTTTTGTTAAAGAAAAATCTTGACCCATGATGGGAGCTTTTTGGGCTGTTCCTGCAGTGGGCACAGGTGGGCATCTGGCAGCTGAGCCTTTCCTGGCATGTCTTTGCTCCACGCCTGTGGACTAGTGATCTGTTGGCTAGAATGGCCGTGGCCCTGTGTCCAACCACAGAGAGCGGCTGCAGAATCCACAACAGACTGACTCCGTGGGGGCGACCTCTCCTGGAGAACATCTGCTCCAGTTGTGTGAGTTTGGTTTTCCCAGGACTGGCACGTGTGGGCAGCCCCTCTGTGTGGTACCGGGAGGTTGCAGCCAAGGAGGCTGAACAGACAGCTGATGAGGACTGCCTGTAATACCATGATTTGTTCCAGAAAATGCAAATTAGAACTCTGGCTCTTCCTGAGCTACTATTGCCTTAAAGTAAACTTATTGGTGTGCATTTTATACATTAAAAAAACAAAGTGTTAAGTTGTGGGATCACTCTTAGAAATATATCCTGTAAAGATACACCACTATTATGTTCTCAGAATAATTTAAATGTTTAAAAACTTAAAAAGTATATAAGAAACAGAGCTGTAGTGTAGTCAAGGTTTAATCATTTCTGTAAAAAAAAATTAAGCAATGTTTAGAGAACAAATAATAAGTTTAAATATTTTTTGTATTGAAATATTAATAATATTAATAATATTGGTTTATATTAATATAAATATTAATAATATTTAGTCTATGGGATAAGAAACACTGGATCAATGAAGATCAGCTTTTGCAGGTGAAATTTCTTGTGCTGATCATTATGTTCAGAAGGGTTTTCCAAAATCTGCTCTTTAGAAAGTAATTTCATAGCTAATAGAAGCTATTTAGAAAATTATAGATGGCTTTTAAAACAATAGCAATTCCTTCCGTGGTTGGAAGATTCTCCTTCTCTTACTGTGTAATTTACTTTCTAAATCTTCAAGAGGAAAACAGAGTTGTCATTTATTGAACACAATTTTGTGGAACGTGTCGTGGGATAGCTACTTGAGAAATTCTACTTCAGTGATTGAGCCAGAAATCCGCAATTGGGCAGCAAAGAAATAAAATTATTTTTATATTAGTATTCAATTCTTTCATGTAACTCTTTTACTGATAACCAGAAATGAAAGCAACTAAACAACTGAAATGTTTATCTTTTAAGAATGGGTCAAAGAGTACTGTTATTCGTACGTCCACTATTGCATTTTTGTTTTCATGGGTTCATATACAATGAAGCTGATGCATAGGGGGCATCTTTAAGCTGTCCACTTACTTTGGAGATTAGGTTACTCCCATCCCTAGGAAGAGAGAGGAACTAGTAAAATAAAAATCCGTTTCAAATGGGTGATCATAGCCTTCTGCAGAAGTTCAACCTTAAGAAACTTCTATAAATTGTTGCTAATAGAGATTAATGGAATGCCTAAATTCAATCTGAATGCCTATATGGGAAGTCTGATTGACTTTAAAATAGCTGTGGTATAATACATTTTGTTATACATAAATTAAGATTTTAACATAAGGGCAATACAGCTTGGATAGGAAAACATCCCAAGAAGAATTTAGAGCCAGAATTGGCCGTTTTTATCAAGCACCACCCAGGTGAAGAGAAGGGAGTTTGAGACCAGGCTGACCTGGAGGCACAGACGTTCTCGTCATTAGAGAAGACCGATCATCTTATGTGAGGGCAGGAATCATTTACAAGATTTTCCATACACCTACCCATTATTTTGATCTGTGTTTATTAAATAATCAACTATTTTCCAGAATTAGTTTCCCAGGGAATTTCTTAATGGCTACGAAGAGGCAACCTTAAAAGGTGACAGCTGGGAAGGTGACACCGGAACCAGCAGGTGCAGGCCCTTGTTCTTGCCCTGCGGAGCTCATATGGCCCGTCCTGTCCTCTAATCTGAGAAACTGTCAGGTTTGTGGCACCCATATACTTGTTAAGATAAATCAACTGTGTTTGGCCCAGAGTAAGGACAAATTAACTTTCATTAATATAAAAAAAAAGGATATTTGAATCGGCACCATCAATTTTTGGTTTACCATGAGGGTATATTCAATTTATTATATGCTAACATTAAAAGCCCTTATAAATTAGCTTAATTTGAGTTAGTCACCCAGAGCTTCTTCAAAAACTGAGAAAAATATAAATTTCAACAAACAATCTGGAGAGGTCCTTCCTAATCAAAATGAATATCTCATTCTGATACCTGCATTTTCAATCATAGTGTGTAATAACAATGGTGGCAATAATGTGATTTATATTTATATCACGAATTATCTAGAAAATTACATTATACATTAGCTATGTATATTGTAAGGCAAATAAAAATACGTGTGTAATTTTTAATTCTGGGAAAAGGTTTGTAAAGGATAGTATAATGTGGCTTTTATTAAAATAGGTATTAAAGATGCAACAACTCAATACATTTGGTAATTCTTGGTTAGAAAAATTTAAATTTTTATCCTTATTTTGAGACTTCTCTGAGTCCTTAAAGCACTAAGCCTGTGGAACGTGAGGAAACACACGTTCTTTTGCAAAGCATGTCAAACAGAGCGTGCTGAAGAAAGGACCAGACTGTGATATAAAATAATAACACTAAGAAGAAAGTTTTGACAAATCTATCCAAAATTTGAGGCAAAAGCACTTCTGAATCTATTTTAAAGAAATGAAAACTTTAAAATAATACTTAATAGTAGGATTTTGTTTTTAACTTTGCTTTTGAGCAAACTGATTCAAAGTAATGAAATTCACCAAGATCCTGAAAGTTTTTCCACAACATCAAAGAATGGAGGTCTGCTTATGTCCCCAGAGTGAATAGGATACAGATCTTTTCACATAAAATGTAATTAAGACAAGATAAATATCATGTGTTTTCATTCATCATTGTTAACACTTCATTGTTGATATCTGGCAAAGGTTTCAAAATTGCAGAATGCTAAAAGTGACCTCATGAAACATTCCGTCAGGGCTCGTGCCTGTAGTCCTAACACTCTGGGAGGCTGAGGAGCGAGGAGTATTTGAGATGAGGAGTTTGAGACCAGGCTGGACAATATAGCTAGATCCTGTTTCTAAAAAAATTAGCACAGCATGGTGGCTTGTGAATGTAGTTCAAGCTATTTGGAAGGTTAAGACAGGAGGATCACCTGAGCCAAGAGTTGCAATGAGTTGTGATGATCCCACTGCATTCTAGCCTGGACAGCAGAGTGAGACCCTGTCTCAAATAAATAAATAAATAAATACATTTCTGCAGAAAACCAATCAGAGTCTGAAAATGCAGACTTGGAAGTCATAGAGAGTCATGGAAATTATGCAAGCACATGGTTTTTTCACATCGTCTCCTGAAAGGCACAGAGCAAACAGCACCAAGGGGATCCAATAGCAGCTGAACCCCCAATTTAAACAGCAGCCACAGGGTGTGCAGTGTGTACGGGCCACTGGCCTCTTTGGCCACGAATCTCAAATCACCCCAGTCATTAGTCTGTGGGAGTGTTAAAGTGACATAAATGACTGTCACTTGCATAACACTCTGCAACCACAAACAGAACGTACCACCCGAAAATACTTTAGGGATTTGCTAATGTTAATGTGGCTCTTGGTATTATTCATATTCCCATGAATACACTTAAAAATACAAGTTTCGCCTAAATTGTCAACCACTGGGGAGAGAAGACAAAGGCGCCAATGAAGGTTTGTCCGTAGCGATGGCTGAACCTTGACAATATCACGAGAAACCAAGGGCTCGCAGAGAAGAGATAAGAGGAAAATTGAAAAAAAGGGATTTAATTTATTTTACAGTTTTACAAATGAAAAAACAATAATACCCAGTTGCTATACACAAACAATAAGAAAACAGTGTTGAACAGAATGAACCCGACACTCTGTAACCACCTCCTGCAGCAGCTCGCTCTGTAAACGCTTTTTTTTCTTGCTATATACATTTGAAACACTTGTGCTTTTGCCTACACAAAGAAACAGTATTTATTAAAAGGTGCTACTTAAAAGAGAAATGCAAGGCCTGAAGCCAGGATCTGAAAACTGCAATTCACATACATTGCTAGCTGGAAAAAGTTCTTTTTTTTTTTTTCTTTTCATTTATTTATGTTGTAAGATTTAGACATAGTAGACCCTTATTGTAACTCTAGGTATGAACAACATAGAATTCATTTATAAAGTAGATCCCTCTTAAATCAAGTTAGTAACTGAAGTCTCAAAAGAACTTCCTTATTCAAAAGTGGTCTTACTTGTCTCCGGGACAGACCGGCGTGCCAACCGTGTCGGCAGTGTACGTGTGACAGACTTGCGTGTAAACACAGATTCACATATATAGCATTCTATATATGCATCACACATGTCTACTTGAACTATGTGAATATACCTACAGCACGTATGTAAATGTATATCTATTTCTAGGTGGGCTTTAGATTTTCTTTTATCCAATATAAACAATAACCCTCACTTGATTGTTAAAACACTGGTATATTGATAATGTTTGATGGGAAAACTTTCAAGCCTTCAGAGATAACAACTAACTACATGTAGCACTTCCCATACCCCCTTCCACAATTATAGATACTCCCTATAATGCCCACATGAGCACAACTCTCTTGTGACCCACGTGTCACATATGGGCATACGACTAACTGACCCAATTAGAAATAAATAATGTTCACCTTTTTTTCCTGTGTAACAGCTTACTAACTAGTTGGTATGTACACTACCCTTAGCAGTATTTAAATTGCCTCTGTGAGCATATATGCAGAAATCCCCACTGGCACTGATATACAATTCATAGGGTACACAATACAGGAGCACAGTGAATGACCAACATCTTCTTCCAGACGGAAAACCTTCCACAGTCGTTTTACCAGTTCTCTGGGCAGAATCATAAGTGTTGCCCCCGGAACATCTATTCACTTTTCATTTCAGCAACTTAATTATAGAACAGGTGATAGCAATAAAAATGCTGCTAGGGCCTGTTCATGGCAACAGCATAAGAACAACCATATTCTGTAAAGGACAGCAGGGCTTCACGGTCAACGGCCTGAGCGTCATCAGGCATGGGGTTAAATCAAGAAAAATAAATTAAAAATCTGGGAGGATATGGCATTTTCAAAAGAAATGCAACTCCAGATAGTTCAAGTATGTACTTATAAGCTGATTTCATTCTGCTCCCTCATGCCACTTAATTGGTTAAATATCGGTTTTTCTTCTTCTTGCCACCCGCCTTCCATGGTCTCCTTGCCCTGTCCCTCTAAGAAGGCCACAGTGGATAGTCAAGGGCAGGGCAGATGAAAAGGGGAATATGCATGGAATGAAATGGGCTGCCCAGCTTGTCCTCTTCAAACACTAAATACCTTTACTTGAATTCACTCTTGAGTATTGAAAGTTCCCTGAGATGAACAAAAGTAGTCTCAGTCGATACTGAAGCCCTTTTTTTAAAATGCAGGACATGTTCAGAACTGGGCAAAGTATTTGGAGAACATAAATCACAAGGAGAGAGCAATGTGAACAGCTAAGAAGGCACGACTCACTGTATCTCCACGCTCATCGCCAGCACTCAGGACAGCGGATGGCCGAGGGGTGTCTGCTGTGGCCTTAAAATTGTTCAAACACATTTGTTGAAAATGCATTAAAAATGGCAAGGTTCCTTTCTGCTGCTTGGCTAAACCGCACTTTGAACAAGCGCTGACAAGGATTTGAAGTAAGAAATCTACTTGAGACTTGTAGATTTCCATTGAATTCAACATCATTTGCAATTAGTCTGAATTTAGATTTTATAAATTGCCTCGTTTTGGTTTGTTAAACATGTCAGACTTTTTTAATTGTTTGCAGTTTTTTGGCCAAGGCCGGGCTTGAACCCACTGCCCCCTATATATGGGGTCAGCACCCTACTCCTTGAGCCACAGGCACCGCCCAAAGATTAAAATTAGGCTTTTCAACTTTAAATTAAAATCTGGTTCCTAATTCTCTTAAAATTTTCAATAGATAAGAGGTTTAATAATAAAGATACCTTAAAAGTAAAATCCTCTATTCATTTTCAGCTATCAATGTCCCATATGCATTAGATTATTCTGTCTTAGAGACACATAACTTCTCAGAAAATATAATCTTTCATGTCCTAGTATTTTGCCATATTTCTCTAGCAAACCACCTGTAATTGAAAATATTGACATCTATGCTACTGTGAATAACCTTTGCCATAACATAGAGATGTGTATATCATATATATTCTCCATGCTTTATATTCATTTCTCAGACTGTTTCCCTAAGAAACAAAACACACATATTCCCCTGGCTATTTCTTCTTTCCTCACATTGCTTTCCCCAAGAAACAAGAAGTCACATAAGCTGTTTCAGGCCCACACAGAAGTGAGAGCACAGAGCTTCCGCTTCCCTAAGACACACGCCACCATCTCAGCCACCCACCAGCATAGCATAAGTTACAATAAATCTGGCCTATTTTTCAATTGTTATAAATTACATTAAAAAATCAATTTATTAGTAATTTCACATGGTATTTTAAAAAGACTTGTGTGTGATATGGTGACAAAATTTCACTGTAGAAAAGTATTGGTCAATTAAGTTCATTTTAAGTGCAAACTGTTAGTACAGTTTCATTGTTAAACCTCTTAAAGTGAACCATCTCATTTATGAAAATGTCATATAAATCATGTTAATTCTGCACTAAGAAATTTAACCATGATATAGGCAGCTTGCTAATTGAATAACCAGGGTAATATCAAAGCACTGGAATTCACATGTCAGCTCTATAACTTGAACATTTATTCTAATGGGCAAAAGGCTTCCACAAAAGTATTATGAAATGGAAAAGATATGAGCAGTCTTCCTTCAAATAAAAATAAAGTTTGAATTGGTAAATTTTAAAATATTTAGACATAACTTCCACATTAATAGCATAATAATATATTCATGTTAATAATATATTATTTTCACAAAAGGAAAATGACTTTTTTTGTAGAAACATGTATATAATCTTTGGTACCAAAAAAGCATGTTTTTCTACTTATTTTACCATCAAAGATAACATGGAACATCTTTCTTTTCTTTCAGCTCAATATTACCTAGTAGTACAGTTTAGCTGGTACCTTCTAAGCCATTAGTAAATAACCTGGAGGTTCAGAGTTGTGCAAAATAAAAGATTAAAAAAAAGTCTTTGCATGATTGCTTTTTAAAAATATATGACCTTTAGAAATGATTACTTGAAGTTTATTTTTCTCATTCCTATTGATCTCAGAAGAGATTTCTAAGCACCCCGATACCCAAGCTGAGAGAGATTCCAGAGAACAAATGAAAACATAAATAAAAACACAGAATTCATGATCAGAATCAGAGTGCCGACTGAAGGCATTTGCTTGAGTTGCTCAATCTTATAAATGTCACTGCGTAAACTGTTCCCATCTTGATTTCTGCTGCTAAGGGTGGTGTAACTTCCCAAGGGCTGTGCCGTGTTCCCGGGGTTCCTTCCTCCCATGTGCTTGGCCACAGAAACGGACACGCTTGCTCTGCTAGCAAAGGACAAGTGCATTGTTTGGTCTTGTAAACACTACTGATTATACATTCAGACTGTATTCTTAGTGGAAGTGGAACTTACTAGGACCCTTGAAGTCAAAGTATTTACTGTTTAGAGCACTTTGCAGGTATTTCATCAGCTGGTAGTGGCTTTCTCGTGGACACCCTTTCTCAATTTTCCAGTGAAACCCAGCCGTGTTAGGATCCTCTCTTCCAATCTTCAGAATCGAAGTGCATGTTCCATGTCTGTGTTTTAAATGTGCCTTATTGCTTCACGCACTTCCCTGTTGTCAGTTTCAGGGCCCCCCTGTTATGTAGCAGGTTCAAAGTCTTGAATTCTAATGGCATCCTGTGAGGACTGGCGTTGGAAAAGTACCTGTATTTTAAGTCGTCGTAGTAATGGTATTTAACAGCTTTTCCACTCAAATCTTTCGGGAATGGCCAGAATCCATACAGGTGAATTTCGTCACAGAACCTTGTGGCGAGTGTGTACATCAGGAGGCCTGTGCTGGGTCTTTTGATGGGAACTTTGTTTGTCAGCCAGTAACTGGAAATAAAAACAAAAAGAAAACAGAAGAGAATTTACAAAAACACAAAACATGCTGTATAACAAATATAATGTACAGAAAATTTAAGAATTATCAGAAAGAATATTTTAAAGGTTTAGAAAATTTGATACTTTCATTTTATTTTTCTTTAGCCTTTATTTTCTTGCTTATGGTTAAGGTCACAAATGAAAGTGAAGGTTATTCTGGAATCGCACATTCAAAATGAATTAATTGCAAACAGTTACATGATACACAGAGTAGAATCTTTTTGGAAAGGTTAAATATGACTGTGATTGGGAATGATTAAGTGATCCTACTGGAAAAAAAGAATTTCAAACTTTGGCTATAGATTTTCAAACTGATATTTAAATTAAAAATTCGAACAAATAAAGCCTCTACCTTCACGATACCAACCGATTCATTCAACTTCAGCTGTCCAGGTTGAATTTTGCTAAAGCAAATTAAAAATATTCCCTCAGGCTTGGTGCCTGTGGTTCAGTGGTTAGGGCGCCGGCGGCTAGGATGCCAGCCACATACCCCAGAGCTGGTGGGTTCGAATCCAGCCTGTGCCTGCCAAACCACAATGTCAACTACAACCAAAAATAGCCAGGCATTGTGGTGGGTGCCTGTAGTCCCATCTACTTGGGAAGCTGAGGCAAGAGAATCACTTAAGCCCAAGAGTTGCAGGTTGCTGTGAGCTGTGATACCACAGCACTCTACTGAGGGTGACATAGTGACACTATGTCTCCAAAAAAAAGAAAGAAAGAAAGAAAAAAAAATTCCTCAGCTTACATGAGAAAAACAACAACAAAAAAAGTATAGGTGGTAGTTGCAGAGTAATTGATAAACAGTTTACCGCTCACATAATTTGACACTGTGTTAACCAGGAAAATATATTTCACTATTGAAAAGTATATTATACAATTTATTTGCAAAGGCAATAACACGCTTCAAGACATTTAGATCCATCATTGTTGCCAAATGTCTTGGAATGAAGAGCATGCAAACACACAAGTTATTCTTTCCTTAAAGGCAACAATCTCATATGAAAGAAGAGTGTAAATCTTCCCTTACTTTCAACATTGTCCAAGTATAAATATCATGAACTTAATAAATTGTTTCTTTAAATTTTCATTTTTATGTTGTCTCCTATATGGAGAAATAAATATTCTGTCACCCAAATACAGAGAGAAGATCACATACACTCTCATTGGGTTTTACATAAGTCTTTCTTTTTTGTTCTTAAGTAGCTTTTCTTAAGCTTTTCAGAAGAGATAAAATATATCTAAGTATTGACAATGCACAAAAGGTGAAATGATAGTTTAGTTCATTTGCGTAAGGAAATACTGCATGTTCGAAACTTATTAGGAAAATGCAAAACAAGGAAACTGCGCCTGGCCCTGCCCATTCTGTATTTCATCATCGTTGCTCTTCTCCCGCCAGAATCTCTTTACACGTTCTCTGTGTTTCTCATTGGTGAAGTCCATGTGCTAAATATGTGAAACCGTATGAAATGTGTTAGAACTTCTAGTCATCACAAATGTTTTGAGAGAGCCTATTCTCAGGAAAGAAGATTTATATGGAATTGGTAGGAAAGAAATTTTCTAGAAATTTCCATATGGAATTCATAGAAAAGAAAATTTCTAGAAATTTTCTTGTAACTGTTGTCATCAGGAAGAAGCCTCACACGGCAGGCATTTCTGAGCACGAGGACGGTGAAGACGGAGCAATGTGGCCGACCCTCTCTGGGCTCTAAAAAAAGCAGGTGTTCTCAACATGAAATAATTTCAGGAAAGTATTGTGAATGTGGTCATGTGTGGTTCAGAATATCAGGTGATGAAATTGGCTAGTTAAACATGTATTTTTTCATAAATTTTTAAAATAGGCAAAGCAAATTCAAACTCAGCCAAAAAATGATGATTTCTATGAAAGAATGTCAATGATTGGAATGATTTGGCAACATGAAGACTATGCTGAATTATTTCTAAACTGAGCAGAAGAAAGGAGCAGGATATATAATGCTGTATAATTTGTATGGAACTCCAGACTCTCATTATTAATAAATGCTTTCTGTTTCCCGATTCCTGAGCGATTTCCTGGCAGTTCCCTTAATTATGGTTGGTCATGGACAAATATCAAAGCAACTTCTATATGCAATGCAATTAGTAACTACAATGTTAGGGATGCTAAGGCAAAATTATTGGCTTCAATGTTTCCAAACAGTTGAGAGATGTGCTAACTCAGCTTTCTCTGGTCCAGGACAACTTGTGAGGTCTCATAGACAGAAGATCAGTGAAGTCGTTTGGAAGTGTTTGGGAATGAAGCACTGACTGCAAATAGAAGTGTTGAAGATAATGGGTACAGTTGCCTTAGAAACTTGTGGTTTTGTTCCAAGTAACTTAATCTATGCATTTATTGAAAATTGTTTATTAATTTAATTTTAGGAATGCTAACAGAAAAAGCAATTAAGTCTTGTGATGTTTGGCTTGCAACATTTCAAATAATATCAAAGAAAAATAAACCACCCTTTTTTCAGGACATTTTTGAAGAAACAGCAAAAAACAGGGTGGCACCTGTGGCTCAAGGAGTAGGGCGCCAGCCCCATATACTGAGGGTGGTAGTTTCAAACCCAGCTCCGGCCAAAAACTGCAAAAATAAGAAAGAAAGAAACAGCAAAAAACAAATGGTACTTTTCCTATTGATTCCTGGAAACTATCATAGGAAAATATACTGTTGGCCTTGATATGCAACAGGCAAGTTTAAAAAAGAAAACCCTAAGATAGGTTAGGAACTAAAGTCACAATTATACATATTCTGTAAAAATCAAAACATAAAACTGGTTAAATACACTCAAGGAGTATATACTATGGTCTTATTATCAATTTAATGTGTTTGAAATTAGATGAACCAATCTAAATTGCTGACATTCAGTATTTGCCCAGGAGCAAGGTCCACACATGAATAGGATAAGAATGAATGTTCTTTTTTAAATTCAGTTAACATACTTTGTTAGGTTATTTCTATCAACTTTACAATCCAAAGCCCAGAGTACAACTTTAAAATCCACACTTGAAAGTACTTTAAATATTCTTGTATATAAGTTATACAAGCTGATATTTAAAAACTATAAATTTGGGCTCATACCTGTATTCCTAGCACTTGGAGGAGGCCAAAGTGGGTGGATTGCCTGAGCTCACAGGTGCAAGACCAGTCCCGACAGAGAGTGAGACCCTGTCTCTAAATACAGAAGGGTATTGTGGGGGGCTGCTGTCATCCCAGCTACTCTGGAGGCTGAGGCAAGAGGATAACGTGAGCCCAAGAGTTGAAGTTGTTGTGAGCCATGATGCCAGGGCAGTCTACCAAGGGCAATAGAGTGAGACTCTGTCTCAAAAACAAACAAACAAAAAGTATCCAATGTACTCAGTACTACTCTGAAATCAATATATAACCACCTACACACTCATATGAATGGCAAAACATAACTATAGTCCAGAAAGTAGAAGGGAAGAGGGGAGGGAGTATGAGAGGAGGGAGGGTGTTCAGCAGGACCTCACCTAATGTGCATGATGCAAT
>CAUYON010005153.1:0-18757 GCA_963573935.1 Arctocebus calabarensis | reverse complement strand
CAAAAATCACAGAACAACAAAGATATCTGTACCAGATTGTTTATTGCAGCCCAATTCATAATTGCTAAGTCATGGAAGAAGCCCAAGAGCCCATCGATCCACGAATGGATTAATAAACTGTGGTACATGTATACCATGGACTATTATGCAACCTTAAAGAAAGATGGTGACTTTTCCTCTTTCATATTTACATGGATGGAGCTGGAACATGTTCTCCTTAGCAAAGTATCTCTAGAATGGAAGAAAAAGTATCCCATGTATACATCCCTAATATGAGACAAATTCTTTATCGTTCAAGTGAAGGCTACAACCCATTTATTGCACAGGAAGACGGGGAAAGGGGAGAGGGAGGGAAGGGGAGGGAGAGGGTGGGGGGAGATGGGACAAAGGGTGAGATCACATGTGTGATACATATTTGAAGGGTCAGAATAAAACTTCTAAATACGGATCAAAAATGTTTTCACATAGAAAATGAGAAAAATCTCATGAATGTTATGTCAATCAGGTTGATAAAAATATCTCAGATTGCATGTGAAGCCCGCACACTGTACCCCATGATTGAACTAATGTACACAGCTATGATTCAATAAAAAAAATAAAATAAAATAAAAAAATAAAGACTTTGCCCTGGCTGAGATAAAGCTAATAAGACTTATTAATATTACACTTGGTTAAGTGCATAAATACACATTGTTACGTTAAGGTTAACCACTAAAACTCAAACACAGTGTCTATATTCCAAACTAAGTGGGGGAGGAAATAGTGATAGAAAACAAGCACACAAGAAAGGAGAGAAAATAAACAGAACAGGCAGAACAAGCAAAGTACAAAATAAGGTAGGAGATTTAAATTCAAATATATTACTCCTCTGTACCAGGAACATGAAGAAATATACAAACAATAAATATAATAAATTACGAAGTGTATTAAAAGGAAGTAAGTCTATAGGAAAAGGCAGACTAATGTAGAAGAACTGGAAATACTAAGGTGGGTTTGGAACAGATTTTAGTTTCGTTAGGGGGGCCTAATGCAGCCACACACTTTTCTTCTTCTCCTCTCCTCCTAAGACAAAGCACAAAGGATCTGGCTAGCCCCCCCCCCCCAAGTTCTTGCCAAAAGGCACTAAATTTCCAGGTAAGCTATGGAATTTGCCCACCCCCATGACCCCTATAAAAGGGTCTCTTAATTGTCCCCTCGCAACACCATCTTTGCACTGCCCAGGAGGGTCACCCTCCCTTTTCAATAAACCTGGCCTGAATAACTCCTTAGCACCTCAATCGTCATCTTTTACACCTTTCAAATTTTAAATAGGGTAGCTGGGGAGGCCTCATTAAGAAAGTGGCCTTTGAGCAAAAATGATTTAAAGGCGTATCCTCTAGCCACAGTTCTGCCACTACCTTTGCCATGACTATTATATTTAATATATCATATTCTTTCCATGTTAGCCACCTTTCCATTTCCTAAGGGCTTTCAAAAAGAGTTCTTTCATCCTAGACTTACCCAATGATGACAATGCTATCATTCACTGGATACCTACTGTATGCCAAGCCTTCTACTAAATGCTTTGCAAAGGTCTCATGCAATTTTCTCAACAGCTAAAGAACAGCTATATTCTGTTCTAAAATGGGAACAGCTATTATTCCCATTTTACAGACAAGGAAGTTAAGGCTTAGTTAATTTTAAAATCTTACGTAATATCCCATAGTTAACACACTGCATAGCTAGGATTTTTATCATGAAATCACCTGGCCATAAGGTCTGTGAGCTTTCCACTATCCATGCTGCATCTTGTGCCAGCCACTATTCCCAAGAATAAGGAAAAGTGAATTGAGAAGAATAAAGACTCCATAAATGGTCAGTAGATGCTGTTAGACATGTTAAAGACACTCAATAAGCATTTGGATGGGTAAGGATTCATAGAGATTTTTATAATTAAGGACCAGTTATGAAAAAAATGCACAGAGAATTGGGTTTATAGACAGACTAGAGGGCAAAGCCACCACCTAGACCTTTCAATAGCCACATCTCCTGTCACCTTTTTGGTCTTCCTCTTTCCTTTGTTTGGTTTGTAATGGCTCTTTCTTTGAGTTGATCATACTAAGCATGTCTAAGAAATCTGTTTCTTAATCTTAGGCAATATTGTGTTTTCCTGTCTCATTTCCTTCTTCTAAACTGAAATGTCTTGATTCTACTTCTTATATTTATATACTCAGTGATTTTCCCTGAGTAACAAAAAGTTAAAGTCTAGAAAACAAGAAAGTCAAAGCAACTCCTCCAGCATAATGGTTCCAACAAATTTTTATGCAATGTCTTATTCTGTCAAGCCAGCCATGCTACACCCAAAGAGATCTTCCCTGTCACTATATCAGGAATACCCTTGAAGTTCTACGAATAGACTACTACTGAACCACTTGGTTTTTCTAAAGCTCCTCATTCTTCTTTGCTTGGGGAAAGGAAGTCATAGTGATAACAGTTTAAAGAACAGAAAGAATAAAGGCTATAGGCTGTATTAGTTTTTTATTGTTGTGCTAAAAATTACCACATATTAGCATATTAACAACACTTTCGGGAAACCAAGGTGAGAGTATCACTTGAAATCAGGAGTTGGAGACCAGCCTAGGCAACACAGCAAGACCCTGTCTCTATCAAAAAAATTTTCAAATAAGTTGTGTGTGCCACACACCTATAGTCCTAGCTACTCTGGATGCTGAGCCAGGAGAATCACTATAACCTGGGACTTAGAGGTTGCAGTGAGCTCTGGATTGTGCCACTGCTCTTCAGCCTGGGCAACAGAGAAAGGTTCTGTCTCAAAAATGAAAAACAAAACCCCACACAGTTTATAATCTCACAGTTTCTATAGGTTAGGAGTCCAGGTGACTTACCTAAGTTCTCTGTTTAGGGTCTTAACAAGGTTGAAATCAAGGTATTAGCCAGGCTAGGCTCTTATCTAGAGAGGCTCTGGGGAAGAATCCACTTCCAAAATCATTCAGGTTGTTGGCAGGTATAGGGCTATAGGAAAATTTCCTTGTTAGCTATAAGCCAGGGGCTGCTCATAGTTCCTAGTGCCCACCTGCAATCTTTGCCCCACAGCCCCTTCCATCTTCAAGCCAGCAATGGAGAATCTCTCTTATATCAAATCCTTTCCATAATTTGAATCTCTTTCTTTAGGAAATCTCCCTTAAGTTGACCCTCTTTACTTAATAAAAAAAAAAATCATACCACTACCAATAATGGAAAACAGTATCATTTACCTTACATAGGCGGAAACCTTAAAAAAGATAAAGCAAACTAAAACAATAGCACTACATAATAAATCAAGGTAGGCACTGTTGTCTTCCAAATGCTGTGAACTTGAGGACTATTCTCACTTAAAAAAACAAAAATAAAAACAGAGGTTATGTAAATTGCTAATGTTATATTAAAACCAAACTAAGACATTCTCAAAAGTATTAGAGTAATTAAAAGACTGAAAGAAGACTATGGAGAATTTTTCTGTTTATTACTGTTTACTTAATGATTTATTGGGGGCCACCTCAAAACACAGCCTACCACAACACCTGCGAACATTTAAAGAAGTATTACTTTAAGCCCTAGTTAGAAATTTGATTTGAAAGAGAAGTGGTATAGGGTTTCCCTAAAGGATTTTGAATACTGCATTATAGTAAAATCGGTTACAAATGAACAAAAAGACCACAATTAGACTAAACCAAATAAGAGTGTGCTTAAAGAACTGCCCTGAATTCAGATACACAGACCGTGGAGTGTCCAAAAGCACTGAATTCAGACACACAGACTTTGGAGCATTCAAAGGTCTAAGGACCATATGTACAAATAAACCACATACACCTATCCCTCCAGAGTTGTCATTTCTAGTCTCCTTAAACACAGAAGGAAGGCAACATTATTCTATCTTGCTCAGACAGCAATGCATTCCTTTATGAAATCATGAAAGAGATATTATGGTGCACCTTATGGAGCTGGGCAGTATGATCACTTAGATCAGGAGTCAGCAAACTACAGACCACAGGCTGAATCCAGACTGCTGCCTATTTCTGTAGGTAAATACGCCTTTACTAGAATATAACTATATTCATTTGTTTACATATTGTCTATAACTGCTTTTTCATTACAACAGCAAAGTTGAGTGGTTGTGACAAAAACTGGTACAGCCTGTGAAGACTAAAATATTTACTGTTTGGCACTTTACAGAAATAAAGTACCCACCCCTCACTTAGATGTTCTCAACAAGTGTTGATCTCAATCACATAATGCATTCAGAGTAAAGGTTTCAGATTATGCTAAATGACCACTTTTCCTATCTCTTAAATTCTGTTACAAGTAAATGCAGTGCATCAATTCTATTTAGAATAAGAAATTGTATGTGTCCAAGAATTAATACTGCATTGCCAGGATTAACAGTCTGGCTCTCATGGCACACACCTACCTATGCATCCCCCCCCTTTTTTTGTCTACTATATTTTGATTAGGAGTTTTTTAAATTTCAGATTAATATATGGGTATAAGTAATTAGGTTACACTGTTTCTTTTTTAATCCAAGTTATAGTTGAGTCCTTCACTCAGGAAGTATGCCACGTACCCCCACATTATACACATTAAATGAGAGCTTATGAAACCTCCCCCCTCTCCTACTCTCCCCCACATGAATTTAATTGTTTTTTTCTCGTGTGGATGTGCAATTATTCACCTATTAGTTTCATATTAATATTGGGAGTACACTGAATACTTGCTTTTCCTTTTCTGTGATACCTTACTTAGGAGGATGTTCTCCAAATCCATCCAGGTAGATACAAAAGATGTAAAGTCTCCATCTTTCTTTATGGCTGAATAGTATTCCATGGTATACAGACACCATATTTGTTTATCCATTTGTGAGTTGATGGGCACTTGGGTTGTTTCTACATCTTGGCAACTGTGAATTGAGTTGCAATAAACATTCTAGTGCAAATGTCCTTATGGAAAAATGATTTCTTTCTTCTGGGCAGATACCTAGTAATGGGATAACTCTCTGCTGATGATATGATCTCATACTTAGAAACTCCAGGGACTCAATCACAAGATTCCTGGAAGTGATCAAGAAATATAGTAACATGTTGGGATATGAAATCATTGCCCACAAATCAGTAGCCTTCATGTATGCCAACAACAGTCAAGCTCAGAAGCAAATCAAGGAGATGATACCTTTCACAGTAGCTTCAAAGAAAATGAAATATCTGGGAATATACCTAACAAAGGATGTGAAGGATCGCTACAGAGAGAACTATGAAAACCCGAGGAAAGAAATAGCAAGAGACACTACTCAGGAGGCTGAGGCAAGAAAATCACCTAAGCCCAGGAACTGGAGGTTGCTGTGAGCTGTGTGATGCCATGGCAGTCTACCGAGGGCAATAAAGTGAGACTCTGTCTCTACAAAAAAAAAAAAAAAAAGAAAGAAAGAAAGAAAGAAAGAAATAACAGGAGACATTAACAAATGGAAGAATATACATACTCATGGCTGCAAAGAATCAACACTGTTAAAATGTCTATACTATCCAAAGCAATCTACAGATTTAATGCAATCCCCCAACATCATATTTGAAGAAATGGAAAAGTAGTTTTTTGTTTCTTATGGAACCAGAAAAAATTCTGAATAGCCAATGCAATTCTAAGAAATAAAAACAAATCTTGAGGAATCATGTTAGCAGATTTCAGGCTATACTACAAGGCTTATAGTGATCAAAACAGCACGATACTGGCACCAAAATAGAAACATAGATCTACGGAACACAATAGCACACCTAGAAATGAAACCAGCCACATATCACCACATGGTTGTTGATAAACCAAACAAAAACATACATTGGGGAAAAAATCTCTATTTAATAAAAGGTGCTGGAAGAACTGGCTAGCCATATGTAAATGATTGAAACTAGAACTGCACCTCTCACCACTGACAAAAATTGATTCATACCAGATAAAAGATTTAAATCTAAGACATAAAACAATAAAAACACTAGAAAAAGTGTGGTAAAAATAGTTGACAGTATCAGCCTGAGAAAAGATTTTATAAAGAAGACCCCTCTCCAGGCAATTGCAGCAATAAATGGGATATGATCAAGCTAAAAAGCTTCTGCACATCTAAGGGTTGAACAACTAAAACACACAGACAGCCTTTAGAATGGGAGAAGATATTTGCATGTTACGAATCTGATAAAGGTCTAATAACCAGAATCTACAGAGAACTCAAACTAATCAACAAGAAAAGAACAATAACCCCATTTATCATTGGGGAAGAGAAATTGAATGGAACCTTCTCCCAAGAACAGACGAATGACCAACAAACATATTAAAAAATGCTCATCATCCCTAGTCATCGGAGAAATGCAAATCAAAACCACCTTGAGATATCATCTAACCTCAATGAGAATAGCCCACATCACAAGGTCCCAAAGCCACAGATGCTGGTGCAAATGTGGAGAGAAGGGAACACTTTTACACTGTTGGGGGGAATGCAAACTACTACAGGTCTTTGGAAAGAAGTATGAAGAATCCTCAAAGAGCTAAAAGTAGAGAAAATTTAATCTCTTACTCTTCTTAAACATTTCTTTCATACCTCATCACCAAAAGATCATCTAAAAAGAAAGTCAGACCACCTTTTATGATACCATTCTTTTTTAAAAAAATAAACATTGGGGCGGCACCTGTGGCTCAAAGGAGTAGGGCGCTGGACCCATATGCCGGAGGTGGCGGGTTCAAACCCAGCCCTAGCCAAAAACCTCAAATAAATAAATAAATAAAAACATTGTGTTTTAGAATAGTTGTAAATTTTCAGAAAAATTACAAAGTTTGGAAACTTTCCATATATATTGTACCCAATTCCCCTATTATTAATATCTTCCATTAGAATATTGCATTTGTTACAATTAATGAACCAAATTATTGACTAACTGGCCTTGACTCAAGTTCATTCTTTATTTAGATTTCTGTAGTTTTTACTTGAATGTCTTTACCTACTCCAGGATCCCATCTAGGATACCACATTTAGTCATCATGTCTCCTTAGGTTCCTCTTGGCTCTGACAGTCTGTCAGATTTACCTTGTATTTGATGACCTTGACAGTTCAGATCACCTCATGGGACTAATCTAGCACTAATCCTGTATGAGATGTCTAACACATCTGAGGCCATGGGCTCATTCCTTATTTCTTCCCATGTCTACACATAATCAAACACTTCATGGCTGAAAAGTAAAATAAATGAAAAAACTTACAAAAGGTAGTTTTGTCAGAAGTAATAACAAACAAGAGGGCTGAAATAATGCCATGGAATCCTATCTAAAATGCAAAATTTCAGGACCACTTATCCAAAATATTTAGTTACTCTACTATATGTACTATATTTGAGCAAAAATAAAAAGGAAATCAGTATCTCTGACCTTGACCCAACTCTGACCCACTCAAGGTACAACATGAGAAGAATATGCAAAATTAATGCTGACCTTGTTTTCTTCCTTAAGAAAAAAATGAGAATCCAATTATGTCGCCTAGAAAGACACATTTATACTGCTCAACATTAAGTGTGCCAAACAAAATGCCAATACTGAAGTAAAAGGTGAAAAATGCACGCCAAGAACCAAGACTTTAAAACAGTACATCTGTTGTGCAATTCATTGCAACGCTGTAGGCAATTAGGGTTTCCTCAAACATCTTTCACAGCTAGCTATACTAGAGAAGAAGGAATGAGTTCTACTACATAGTCCTATTTTATTTTGGCTGTAATATTATTAGTAAATAACAGTGAAAGCACTAAATAAAAAAGAGTCTATCAACTGAAAAAATGACAGACCACAATTCTTTCTAGGAAACACATCAAAAAAGCTATTACTGTTCCATTTGCGGAAAAATTCTGATACTTCCATAGTACACAATGAGGAGTTACTGTGCTTAATGACATTTTAGTTTGTTATTTCCATATAACCTACTGGATTTTTGAGCTTGTTTTATACTTCTGATTTTCCACAAACATTCAGCTGATCTATAATACAAACAATCCAAAGCACTATATATCTGCTGCTTTCATTTCTTGGACAGATTAAAATGGATTTCAATACCAGCTAAGGAAATCATAGGTAATATACTATTGATCAAGACTAATCATCCTTTTTGAAAGTGACTACTCGGCTTAAACCATAAGTAGACCAAATGCATTATAATGATCAAAAAATAATGATAGCTGTGGTAATCAATCAAATTAGCAAAGGCTACCATTTCCATCACTGCTCAAGATACTCTTAGCCTTGCTATAATGTTACATTTCACAGAATGGAGACAAGCATAAATGGCAAAAGATGCTTACTGTTGTAGATTATATACACTGTTCAATGTTTCTCAATCTTAATAAAATATTAAATAAATTAAGTAACCACAGTACATAATGCTGAAGCCATTCAAATCTGTTTTTACTGCCTTATCTAAAATCTTGGAGAGATTCTCACCCTAAACCAAGAAGTCATTGTTTAGCAGAAGAGTTTCAATGAGTTTTTTGATAAGTGAACTTCTGTAATTTAGCATATCGTTGCATAGAGAAGAAATGATCAGAGACAATAAGTATTTGAAAACCATCATACAAATCCTTTTTGTTTCATCCTTAAGTTTCAGCAAGTCTTCTTTACCACCTAACTAACCACTTTGGCCTTCTTTTTCTGTTGAAGTTTCCTCCCTTAGTGACTCAGTTTCTTCAAAGCATTTGCAAAACCATTTTAGCTTTCCTCTTTTTCCCACCTTTAACTCCTCATACAGAACATCTTGGTTTACTCCAATACTCAGCCATGCTACTATTTGTCATCAGAAACATCAGCATGGTGACAGATTCACCCTTGAGCCACAATCCACCCCTTTTTATATTCTCTATTGATTGGGATGTTTTAAAGAAAGCAGTGTTAACAACAATATAAAGGTGGAAGGTGGTTGTTAAGAAGAATGCAGGGTAACAAATGCAATTTAAATGAAGCATAATAATCAGGAAGGCATAATAATGTTTCCTTTTGAAAAAGCAATACTGGTAACTGTATTAGTGTGCAACAATAAAGAAAACATTATATCCTGCAATGGTGGAAGTCATGCTTAAATAGAACTTGATACCACAAAAAGTCTAATTTTAGGATTTAAGCAAAAAAAAATCTTAATGAATATACTTCAGGAACATAAACATGAAAATGGAGAAAATAACAAATGGCTTAACTATGTAGTATAGGAAATTGATCAAGGAATTAAAATTGGCTTAGTGGAATCATTGGTGCTGGGAAATACTTTCTCAACAAAAAAATTCATCAATAGTTTATTCTGGCTGAAATATTTCTATATACATTCAAGTAGTCAAAAGCTTCCATGGGTCAAAAGCCCTACACTTATCAAAGACCCATAAAAGGACTGTTCATTCACATGTTGCTTTTACCATATTCCAATAAAAGCAATAATAAGACTGATAAAATTATTGTAATGAGTACTGTATTATATATTAGCATATTATTAATATTACAAATATCGAATACCCACTACACGCTAGTCATTTTTCTAAGACTTAGAGATATTCATTTAATTCTCATAACAACTCTCTAAGGTAGTATCTTCAACCTCATTTTATAGATGAGAAAACTGAGTTTCAGAAAAATTATAGCCCCACAGTAAAGTGCTCAATCACAATGCAGATCCAAAAATTTCAGATCCAAAGTTCATAACTTTGTAAACCACTGTTGAAGTTATCTAATCTAAACAAAGACTCACTTGTTTTATCAGGAAATTTTACAGACTTCTGTTGCCTTATGTTTGTGTTCTTTGGTACTTTGGGCTTTCTTTTTAATTAGTATGTAAGTACTCACTTATATGATATGAGAAAAATACTATATATATATTTATATATACACTTATACTCATGAAATCAAAGTTTGTAGAAGACATCTTTCTTATATTCAATATTTACTTTAAAAACGTTTTTAAACTTATAGAAAAAAATGAAATAAAAAACATTTTTTAAACTTAAAAAGTAAACTTACACTGCGTATATAGTTTCCTTTCTGCTGAAAGATGATACTATTAATTGGCACTAAAAATATCTTTTTTTATTAAATCGTAACTGTGTACATTATTGCATTTATGGGGTACAATGTTCTGATTTCATATACAATTTGGAATGCTTACATCAAACTGGTTAACGTAGCCTTCACCTCACTTACTTGTTATATTTAGACATTTTAAAAACATCTTATTCTTAACTAGTTAGAAGGTGATGCAGAACTAGAATATCAAAACTACTTCTTCTGGAGTGATTCTATAATAATATGGCGGTGACAATCCCACCAACTTATCCTGTAGGCAAATAAACTATTAGAGAGGCAAGCACAGAGTCACACTCTCATATTTGGCACTAGGACAAAAGCCAAGAAATATGAGCATCCAGTTCTAACTTTGCAACTGACTGGTTGTATATTTTTGAGTTATAGTCACTCTGTGTCACTTTCATTTTTAATAGAATGTGGTAAAGCTAGATAAATACTTCTATTCTACCAAGCTCTAAATTCTGACTTCAGGAGAAGCCATAGGCACTAGAGGTTTATTCACAGGTTTTCCTTCTGACCCTGTCCCTCACTGTTTCATCAACCACCAGAGGACAATCATTTTCTCTGACTGGGGATTAGAATGTGTGTGTTCTAATTCTAAATTCCTTGCTATTAGTTCCAACTCCCCGGGGCTTCCCTCAAATAGGGGCATTAGGCTGGCTTCTAATCTCTTTGTAGGGATGAGTAACTTCATCTACCCCACGATTTAAGATTAACAATCAGCAGCAAGAGAGAAAGAATACTCTTGAGATAATAACATTTCCCGAGTCAGGAAAGGTTTATTCCTGATAAAAGCTAGCAGACTGTAGTCCCATTGCCAAATAGGTATTCTGAGTAAAGGAGAAATCTATGGTAGTAACTTCAGGCCACCAAAAAGACCCAAAGAAAGACTAGAGGAAGAGGGTGCAACAAGAAATATTAGACATATCCCTCCCCCTCTTTTGCTTGAAATATGCATTACCCCGTACTTACAAAAGCAGCTATTCAGTAAGGAACTTGCTGAGTTGAGTTCTGGACAATCAGATCTAACTATAACATCTACCAAAGGATTTACTTAATCCAGATCTAAAATACTAAAACTATCTTAAGGAAATCATTTAACCCTTCTAACCATGAGGTTCTTTCTCTCTCTCCCATCTAGGTAAGAGGAAACTTGCAGTCTTCTAATTTCAAGATAATTCTTTTTTACGCACAAAAGAAGACAAGAAAATCCTCATTGTTCTCTGTTGAAGCCCTTTTAATAAAAAGATTTATTAAAAAGCCACAACTAAGAACCAGGAAGGCCACAAATTTTCTTAAGGCTGCAGATTCCCTACCCCTAGATGGCAAAAATGGCATTTCATTTTATTTATATTTTACCACAAATAATTTTTTTAAATAGGAAAGAACAAAAATACTCATCTTAACATGCATCTTATTTTCATGAGGTACAAAGATATGTTTCAAAAATTAACTAGCACATGTTTTAGGGGAAGTAAATACATTCTGATACCAACTTTTACACCAACAGCACTAATCAACATCACATAAAAACACAAACCATCCTATGAATCTCATACTATATTCCTGAAAATTTTGTTACATTTACAGTCAGATATCTGAAGACACTGTTACATGTGAGTTACAATGAATAAAGTTGAGAGAAAAAGTGAAAAAACTCAATCTGAAAAGGAACCCATAGTCATTTCTCTATAGTGAAAGATATTTTTTTGCACAGCAAACTGCCAATAAATTATCTACAAATTCTAGTTTCTATACACGGTTTTGTTAAAGTGAGGCACATCTAGAATAAAATAATGTCAGACGTAGAAATGACCCCAGGGGTGACCTGATCCAGTCCTTCATTTCATAGATGAAGACTCTAGATCTGCAAAAGGCAAGAGATAGCCATCACCTTCTCCCCCCACCACCACCACCCCCACACGAACAAAACTAGAAACCAAACCCAAACCCAAAGTCAATTGCCTTTTTATTTGTTTTTTTTTTTCTTTTGAGACAGCCTCAAGCTGTCACCGTGGATAGAGTACTGTGCCATCACAGCTCACAGCAACCTCCAATTCCTGGGCTCAAGTGAGTCTCTTGCCCCCGCCTCCCAAGTAGCTGGGACTGCAGGCGCCCACCACAATGCCCGGCCATGTTTTGGTTGCAGCCTTCATTGTTGTTTGGAGAGCCCGGGCTGGATTCGAACCCGCCAGCTCAGGTGTACGTGGCTGGCGCCTTAGCCCGTTGAGCCACAGGTGCCGAGCCTGTGATTCTCTTGCCGCAGCCTCCCAAGTAGCTGGGACCACAGGCACTCGCCACAATGCCCGGCTATTTTTTGGTTGCAGCCATCATTGTTGTTTGGCGGGCTGGGCTGGATTCAAACCCACCAGCTCAGGTGTATGTGGCTGGCGCCTTAGCCCGTTGAGCCACAGGCGCTGAGCTGCAATTGCCTTTTAAAAAAGTAAGCTTGGTGTCTTGGCAATTCCAGGTTTACTTACAAAAATTATTCTGTATTGAAGATTGAAGCATGAGGTACTCTGGGAGCCCTGTAGCATTTTTTGTTTCTTTTCTAATTCATAAAATTGAATGCATTTATAATGTACATAATGTTTAGAAATGGTTACTCATATTTTAAGTCATCTTTTTATCCCTACCACATTTCCCAAGGTGTGTCCTGAGGGATGCTACTCCTACAAAATGTTTTATAACTCAAGGGTTAAAAAGATTTAGGAAATATGCTCTATAATCCCTACTTTAAAAAAAATCTCAATATATCTGAAAGGTCCTATAGAAAGAAGACATTAATTTCATTACAACTAGCAGTTCTGCTATGGTCTGAATGATGGTGTCCCCTCCATAATTCTGATCAAAACTGCACCCCCAAAGCAACAGTTAATACTGTTGGCTTTGGGGAAGTGATTAGGTCATTGAGGGCCTTACCCTCATAAAAGGGATTAGTGTCCTTGCAAAAGTGTTCAAGGTTGAAGAGAGTGCCCTCTTGCCCTTCAGTCCCATCAACCATATTAAGACACAGCATTTGTCCCTTCTAGAGAATGTAGCAAGAAGGTAACATCTCAAAAGCAGAGAGCAGCCATTGTCAGACATCAGTTGTGCTGGTGCCTTGATTTTGGACTTACCAGCCTCCAGAACTGTAAGAAAGTTAATTTCTGTTCTTTATAAATTGCCCAGTTTCAAGTATTTTGTTATAGCAGCACAAAACAGACTAAGACAAATTCCTAATCCTCTGAGCTTAAAACCTTTTAAAAAAGATTGGAACATATATTCTCTGAGGCGTATTTTGGTAGAGGCTATCCTAGAGTCTCATTCAAGATCTGGAATATAATGGGCAGCGCCTGTGGCTCAGGGAATTGGGCGCTGGTCCCATGTACTGAGGGTGGTGGGTTCAAATCTGACCCCAGCCAAAACTACAACAACAACAACAAAAAAGACCTGGAATATACACATATTTGTGGACCTGAACTCAACTCAAAACACTCAAATTCAAATAAAGTGTCAACAAAAAGCACAGCTACCAACTAAATACACATTTGATTCTTAGGGAGGAACCTCTATTGCAATATACAAAGATAATAGATCCTTCAACATAAAAAATTAAATTCTGACAATTTTTATTTAAGATTTGGTAGGGTTTAAGATCATTTGAATATAAAAAACAAAACATGGGTTCTGATATGAACATGCTCATTACACGGATTCAAAATTTTTTTAAAGAATAAGACTGCTACATATTACAGGTAAACCAAACACATGCTATTCCTACTCCAAAGAATAAATATTCTTAAAACTGACATTTTCCCTGTGGTTTTCATGAATAGTCTTTCTGTTGAAGTGATTATATAGATTTGGTGGCAACCTGCTGAAATTATATAGGTTTCCTGCTAACCTAAAGGCAGAACTGTTGGCTGAGCCTACAATAAACAATTAGAACAGCATTTTGTTAAACTCTTCTACTGAACACTGAATTTGGGGAATGTGATATAAAATGTAACTTTATAGACTCTATGTAATTTGAAATGTTCCCTCTATTTGTACTAACTAAAATGGCTAATTATAAAACATTAGTTATACATTTTTCCAAACTTTTATCAACTGTGCACTAGATGGCAGGGACAAGTTTTTTAAATCCCTTTCTATCCTACTGATTAGAAGATTTGTCTTAGTAATAAGCCTCTGTTGCCTGAGAAAGACATGTTCTAATGTCATTATCAGAGAGTACTTATTCCAGTGAGGAGGGGGTTACCTTTACTTGTGGGTCCATGTGACCACTTGGTAACCTTTCCCTTCTACCTAAACAGCTAAAAGAAATTCAAGTACTTGAGAAGACAGTCTCTTTTCCTGAATAGGCTTTAATTTACAGTACCTTATTTGTACTCATATTTTAAGATAACCTTCACAGTCACAAATCAAGATTTTACTTTCTTATCAGTTAGTATGTTTCTCCTTGATATTAAAAAAAAAAACACTCTTGGGTGGCACCTATGTCTCAAAGGAGTAGGGCGCTGGCCCCATATACCAGAGGTGATGGGTTCAAACCCAGCCCCGGCCAAAAACTGCAAAACAAACAAAAAACCTACTCACTTATACACACTTTTTTTTAAATTTTCATTTCATTTTATTTTTTTTTTTAGACAGAGTCTATGTCACCCTCAGTAGAATGCTGAGGCATCACAGCTCATGGCAATCTCAAACTCTTAGACTTAAGTGATTCTCTTGCCTCAGCCTCCCAAGTAGCTGGGACTACAGGCACCTGCCACAATGCTCGGCTATTTTTTTGTCATTGTTGTCCTCGTTGTTTAGCTGGCCTGGGCCGGGTTTGAACCCACCAGCCTCAGTGTCTGTGGCTGGCACCGTAACCGTAACTGTGCTACAAGCGCAAGCCTATACACACTTCTGAATCTACACACTTCTCCCAGATCATATATTAATGTTAACCAAACTTTGCCTAGAAGATGTAGAAAATAAATTGGCTTTATGAAGTAATTAAGAGTCCCATGAAAAATGAGAGAATCTGCATCTGAAGCACACCATGTTGGCAGCATTATCACAGGTGCATGGCCAAGTCAGCCTTCCTCCACCCTAATCCAGGCTGTGGCTGAAACTCAGAGCAAGCCATTTCCAAAGGAACATAGACTGAAGTCACTGCCCATGTAGAACCAAATGGGAAGAATTCAAATGTCCAAACATGTCTATAAAAATATTAGTCAAATAATAATTCTAATTTTATTAATAAAAGAGTCCTAATTTTCCTTCCCATTACTATTTTTCTATTCTATTTTAAAATCTGAAATTCTGCACAATATCTAAATATTTGTTATAAATATAACTACTCTTTATGTTCCTTAGACATAGACTGCCTACTTCTACCAAAGTAAACCACCAAAAAAAACCCCCAAAAACCAAAACAAAAGATTTACTAAACTTCTGAGTGCAGCAAAGATAATTTTAAATATCAAAGACAAAAATATCCAAATAAAATAACCTTGCTTTACAAAAATTAAAGATCATAGTTCACTGTCTTTCACTTATAGGTAAATGTCAGAATAAAAGGGATTTGGTAAGAGCAGTGGTTCTCAACCTTCCTAATGCCATGACCCTTTAATACAGTTCCTGTAGGTCTGTATTGTGACCTACAGGAACACAGGTTGAAAACTGCTGCTGTATAGGGAGACAATGGAGAACCTGGGAAGCTAATAGGCCTGATAGGAAAACTACACAATTATTATTTTGGTGACTAGAGCTATGTCATTTGTTAGAAATGGTAAGCCCCAATCTATTCATTAAACTAAATAAATATAAAACTTATTTCAAAAAGTGCTACAAGAGTATAGCAGTCTATCATTTGAGGCCAGACGGTCCAGACCTGCTAAAGCAACATAGCAAGATTCCATCTCTACAAAAATTACAAAAAAACCCAACTTAGTCTATAATCCCAGCTACTTGGGAGGCTGAAGCAGGAGGTCTGCCTGAGCCCAGGAATTTGAATTTGCAGTCACCTATGACTGCACATTACACTCTAACCCAGGCGACAGAGTGAGTACCTGTCTCTATAAGAAAAAAAATGAGTACAAGTAGTTCCATGTATCTCCCTGCCCCTTATCCTATGATAAAGTTTAATTCACAAATTAGGCATGGTACAAGATTAACTAGTAATAAAATAGAACATTATAATGATATACTATAACAAAAGTTATATGAATATGGTTTCTCTCTTTTTCTGTTTCTCTCTCAAAATATTTTATTGTATATAATATGTTCAGACTGTAGTTAACTGCAGGTAACTGAAACTGTGAAAAGTAAAAGCATAGATAAAGGGCGACTACTACATGTAATTTCACTTATGATTATTCAGTAAGAAATCAATTATTGGCCAAGTAACAGCTTCCTTGTGGCTGGGCAAGGTGAGACTGGGGAGAGAGGACTTCAGGCATTTCTGGCAGGTGGGATCTGCCCAGAAACTTCCCTTTGGGGACACAGGTGGAGACAGCGTAAGGCTTCTGGACACCCTGAGGAAGGCAAAAGTGGTGGAGATTGGGCAAGTGGTTGCGTCAGTTCCTTCAGTCTGATCCTGTCGGCGGCTGTGGGTGGGGCAACAGTGGGACTGCAGGCTGGAAAGGCCTTGCCTGTGAGCGGTTTGGATTTCTTTTGGACTTGGCACTCAGTTGAACTGCCTTGGGAGAACTTGGGCAGGAATGCAAGGGTTTTTGAGTGTTGTCTGGGGCCCCAGACTGGGCCACCAAGCCAGACGGAGCTGCCAGTGTTTGGTGGTGGGCTGTGTGGAGCCATTGTGGGAGAACTGTCCTGGCAAGCTCCACCCTCAGGGTAGCAGAACAGGCATCAGGCAGGAGCGAGTAATCTAGTGATTGAGCAGCCTAAAGGCGGGGACTGAAACGCCTCATGCAGCCTTACCCTCAGGGGCATACGGTGAGACCAGTTGTGGCACACTGGGTAAGTGAATAGCCACTTAAGGAGTGATCCCAGCCACAGCGCTTTCCTGGGAAAGCTTCTGCTTAGCCCAAGTTAGCAATTTAAAGTGTCTTCTAAGCAGGCTCAGAAGGATTGCAGCTCTCCACCCTGCAGGGTTTGAGAAATCATTAGAAACACAGGGTCACTCCCTACAAAGATCCAGTAACAACAGAGTGATTCTGCCAGAGTCTGATCTGGGAGAGACAGCTCCCCAACTCTGAGGACGGTCATAGGCAACAGTGAAAAATAATCATGAGGCGGAATCAACAGAAAAACTCTGGCAATATGAATAACCAGAGTAGATCAACTCCCCCAAGGAATGACAAGGTAGATACAGCACAAGATCCCTTGCATAAGCAAATGGCTGACATGTCGGAAGTTGAATTCAGAGTCTGGATAGCAACTAAGATCAGTGCAATGGAAGAAAAGATGGAATTAGAATTTCAAGCAGTAATCCAAAAGATGACCCAAAAGATGTCTCAAGAACTGAACGAGTTCAAAGAGAAAATGACCAAAGATATTGACACATTGAGACAAGACGTTGTAGCCCTCAAAGATCTGAGAAATACAGTAGAATCCCTCAGTAACAGAATGGAGCAAGCAGAAGAAAGGATTTCTGAAACTGAAGACAGAGACTTCAAACGCTGCCAAATGCTCAAAGAGATAGAGAAATGGAAGGCAAAACCGGATCATTCTCTCAGACAACTCTGGGATAACTCGAAGAAAACCAATATTCGCCTTATACGGATACCTGAAAACGATGAAGTAGCGTCACAAGGCACAGATTCTCTTCTTTATCAGATTATGAAAGAGAACTTTCCAGACATGCCAAGAGATTCTGAAATTCAGATAGCAGACAGTTTCAGGACCCCAGCATGACCCAACCCAAATAAGACATCCTCCAGGCACATCATAATTAAGTTCACGAAAGTTAATATGAAAGAGGGAATTCTCAAAAAAAAAAAAAAAAAAAGGAAAGAAAGAGGAAATTCTGAAAGCAGCCAGATGTGAGAAATCTATCACCTATAAGTGGAAGAATATTAGAATAACTGCAGATCTCCCTGATCAAACGTTTCAAGCTAGAAAAGAATGGTCATCAACTTTTAACCTCCTAAAACAAAAGAACTTTCAACCCAGGATCCTGTATCCAGCTAAACTGAGTTTCATTTACAATGGAGAAATTAAATACTTCAACAACATCGTCATGCTGAAGAAATTTGCTATAACTAAGCCAGCTCTCCAGGATATTCTCAGACCTATCCTCTACAATGACCAGTGCAAACATCCACCACCAAAGTAAACTCACCTAGAAACTATTTATCAAATTTCATCTTCCACCATGATGAAAGGACAAAAAATGTCCATTGGACTTTCTGAAGATTTATCATTACTTTCAATTAATGTGAAAGGTTTAAATTGTCCTCTAAAGAGGCATAGGTTGGCTGATTAGATACAAAAACTCAGGCCAGACATCTGTTGCATACAAGAATCTCACCTTAGCATAAAAGATAACATTAGACTTAAGGTGAAGGGACAATCCTCTATATTCTAGGCAAATAGAAAACAGAAAAAAGCAGGTGTTGCAATCTTATTTGCAGATACAATAGGCTTTAAACCAACCAAAGTAAAGAAGGATAAAGGTGGACATTTCATATTTGTTAAGGGTACCACTCAATATGAT